>VMDO01030091.1:0-21772 GCA_007922755.1 Pedetes capensis | reverse complement strand
TTTTTTTTTTTTTTTTTTACTTTTTTGAGACAGGGTCTTGCTAAGTTATGCAGACTGCCTCTGGTCTCAAACTTGCGATCCTCCCACCTCCGCCTCCCGAGTCGCTGGGATTATAGGCGTGTGCCCCCACGCCCGGCCCCTTGAACTGTTTTTTAAAAAGGTAAAACATCAGTAACTATGATTTGATCTTTGTTGTAAGTCTCATTCACAGACAGTTGAGATTATATTAACTCTGAACTTAAAATGTATAAAGTGACCAACAAAAAATTTAATTCATCTGTGGATATCACATGTTGTTGTTAGGTACCATCAAGTCGAGTCCAACTCAGTGACCCTATGTACAACAGAATGAAAAATTCCCCAACATTGTATCATGCCTGGGACTATGTCAGTGCTTCTCTGCTATCTATGGGGTTTTCAATGGCTGATTGATTTTTGGAATTGCTTCAGGAATGGATTGCCACATCTTTCTCCCATTTCTACAGTGCTGGGGATCATACCTAGGACCTCAGCAAACACAGGGCAGCACTCTGCCAACTGAGCTAGACATCAGCTCCAAGGATACCACATAGCCCTCAGATAAAATCTGTAAACTCCATGCATACTAGCAGAGCACAGGATTGTTTTAGGTCTTCAGAACTTAGAGCTATATTAGATTTTGTCTGATAGTTCTCAATAATTCTGTATTTTTCCCTTTCCCCATAGCTTAATTATGCAGATAAACTAATCCAAGATCATTAGTTCTTTGGGCAAACTGTTAAAAAATGATCATCACATACACATAAGATTTCTCAGAACGGTAAACTCTCTTTATTTCAGAATTTGAAAATATGCCATGTTTCAGATATATGAATCGTGGAAAGTATTATTATCCATAATGTATCAAGCCATGCCATTGTTAATACTATTTTATGTTCTTGAATTTAATCTTCATCCTTTCAAGAACTTTTTTTTTTCGGTACTGGGGGTTGAACCAGGGCCTCGCACCTGCATGCTCTGCACCGAGCTGCACCCTCAGCCTATTTTTTTTTTTTACTTTTTGAGATGGGGTCTCACTAAATTATGCAGACTGCCTCTGGTTTTGAACTTGCGATCCTCCTGCCTCTGCCTCCCCAGCCACTGGGATTATAGGCATGTGCCAGCATGCCCGGTACTTTGGAGAATTTTTGAGGGCTAAAAATTCAGATATGTATTAGAATCGAGTGTGGAGCCTTTTGACTGAGTATCCAGGTGAATCTACTCTACACAGATTGTAATCCCTGCCTGTTATTTAACTTCTAAAACTGTTGGGGTTTTAACTCTAGCCCGGCTAAAGTTAGGGCCAAACCCTCAACATAACAACGTGGCAGATGTCGGGAAAGAAGGACCTCGGGAGACCTTCAGATGGTTAGAAAAGGATAGGTAAGGTTTATTGGGATGCTCCCCTGATGGAGAGCTAGGAGCAAGCAGCCCCTGTAGAGCAAGGCTCTATCCCTTTAAGTGCTGGCCCTAGGCCTACAGCATGGAATGCTGCAGGCTAAGTGCTGGTACAGCTCAGCCTTAAAGGCACAGCCACAGCCGCTGGTGTTTAGTTGAGGTCTGATGGTCTTGACTCTCTCGGCTCGCCTTCTTTACCTCCCTCCTTCCCAAGGATGGGAGGAGTTGGGAGGCTCTTCATGGCTTGCTAGATGCTTTCGGCTCTTCAGGGCCCCTGGGCTTGATCTCGCCTGCATGCTAGATGGTCTTGCTGGAGTAGGGAGCGCTGGTCCAGGTGGTGAGGTTCAGGAGATGGTCAGAGAGGCGAGGATCCATAGGGTGAAGATGGGGTCCAGGAGCCCTGCTTTTATAGGGTCCTGGAGGGGTCACATGGTGGGGCTCAGCCAATCAGGGCACACACCTGACAGGTACAGCAGGTAAACTGACATACCTGCCAGGTGGAGACAGTTATTACTTGCAAGAGGCGAGGGGAGCCAATCAAAATCAAGGTGGTTAGGGCAGGTCAGCCTGGCTGGGGGCCATCTTTGCTCACTCAATGGGACGGGCTGTTTTGAGTGAGTGAGTTGAGACCTGGGGTCAACCCCTCAGGCTGTTATGAGGGACCCTAGCTGAGAAATATAATTTTAAAAATCCCCAACTTAAAACTATTGAAAGAGTGTGGATTAGATTCACGGATATATAGTATCAATAATAATAATAATCCCCCACATGTCTGTCAGTTTGCCGCACCGTGGGGGCTTCCGTGTTGCAATGAGGCTGAGAGCTCTGCCACTGTAACCTTGGACATGAGCAAGGTTACCCATGGTGGACAGGTTTTCAGCTGAGCTTCCAGACTAAGACAGACTAGGGAGTAGGACCTGGCAAGCCACTCCCGAAACAACTAGCCATTGAAAACCCTATGGATAACAAAGAAACACTGTCACGTATAGTGCCAGAAAATGAGCCCCCCAGGTTGGAAAGCACTCAAAAGACTACTGGGGAAGAGTTGCCTCCTCCAACTGGAGTCTACCGTGATGACGGAAATGGAGTAAAGCCCCAGTGTGCTCAACTTGCTGATGTGGCACAATTCAAAATGAGGAGAAACAACTGTAAACATTCATTAATAATTGGAACATGGAATGTACGCAGTATGAATCTAGGCAAGTTAGAAATTGTTAAAAGAGAAATGCAGCACATAAACATTGACATTCTAGGCATCAGGGAACTAAAATGTACTGGCATAGGCCATTTTGAGTCAGACAGTCATATGGTCTACTATGCTGGGAATGATAAACTAAAGAGAAATGGGGTTGCATTCATCATCAAAAAAGACATTTCAAGATCTGTCATGAAATACAATGTTGTCAGTGATAGAATAATATCCATAAACCTACAAGGAAGGCCAGTTAATATGACTATTATTCAAATTTATGCACCCACCACGAAGGCCACAAATGAAGAAAGGGAAGACATTTATCAGTGTCTGGAATCTGAAATAGATCAAATATGCAATCAAGACATACTGATAATCACTGGTGACTGCAAGACATACTGATAATCACTGGTGACTGGAATGCAAAGGTTGGAAACAAAGAAGAAGGCTCAGTGGTTGAAAAATATGGTCTTGGTGACAGAAACGAAGCTGGAGATCACATGATAGAATTTTGTCAGACCAATGACCTTTTCATTGCAAATACATTTTTCAACATCATAAACAGAGACTATATACATGGACTTCACCGGATGGAACCTACAGGAATCAAATTGACTACATATGTGGAAAGAGACCATGGAAAAGCTCTGTACAAAATGTCAAAACAAGACCAAGTGCTAACTGTGGATCAGACCATCAACTTCTGATATGCAAGTTCAAACTGAAGCTAAAGAAAATTAGGACAAGTATACGAGAGCCATGGTATGACCTTGAGTATATCCCACCTGAGTTCAGAGACCACCTGAAAAATAGGTTAATACATTAGACACAAATGATATGAGACCAGAAGAGTTGTGGCATGAGAAAGGAGATATCATTCAAGAAGGAAGCAAAAACTTCTTAAAAAGACACCAAAAAAAGAAAAGACCAAATTACCTGTCAAAAGACACACTGGACCTTGTCCTTGAATTTCAAGCAGCTAAAGCAAAAGGAAAACATGATGAAGTTAAGGAACTAAACAGAAGATTTCAGAAGGCAGCTCAAGAAGACAAAAACAAGTATTATAATGACATGTGCAAGGAACTGGAGGCAGAAAACCAAAATGGAAGAACAGGCTCTGTGTTTCTCAAGCTTAAGAAAGTGAAGAAAAAATTCAAGCCTCAAGTGGCAGTAGTGAAAGATTCTACAGGGAAAATATTAAATGATGCAGGAAACATCAAAAGAAGATGGGAAGAATACACAGAGTCATTATACAACAAAGAATTGATAGATGACCAACCATTCCATGAGGTTGCATATGAAGAGGAACCAATAGTGTTGAAGGACGAAGTGGAAGCTGCCTTGAAAGAACTGGCGAAACACAAGGCTCCAGGAATTGATGGGATACCAATAGAGATGTTTCAAGAAACACATGAAGCTCTGGAGGTGTTAACATGTTCATGCCAACAGATTTGGAAAACAGCTACTTGGTCAACTGACTGGAGGAGATCTATATTTGTGCAGATTCCCAAAACAGGGGATCCAACTGAATGTGCAAACTATCGGACAATATCATTAATATCACACACCAGCAAAATTCTACTAAAGATCATTCAGAAGCGACTGCAGCAGTATATAGACAGGGAATTACTGGAAAATCAAGCAGGATTCAGAAAAAGGAGAGGAACTAGGGACATCATTGCTGATGTCAGGTGGATATTAGCTGAAAGCAGAGAATATCAAAAAAATGTCTATGTTTTATTGACTATGCAAAAGCATTTGATTGTGTGGATCATAACAAATTATGGATAACACTTCAGAAAATGGGAATACCAGAACACCTAATTGTGCTCATGAGAAATCTGTACATGAACCAGGAGGCAGTTGTTCGAATAGAACAAGGAAACACGGAGTGTTTTAAAGTTGAGAAAGGTGTGCGTCAGGGCTATATACTTTCCCCCTATCTCTTCAATTTATACGCTGAGCAAATAACCTGAGAAGCTGGACTTTATGAGGAAGAACGTGGGATCAAGATTGGAGGAAGACTCATTAACAACCTGCGTTATGCAGATGACACAACTCTCCTTGCTGAAAGTGAAGAGGACTTAAAGCATTTACTGATGAAGATCAAAGATCATAGCCTTCATTATGGGTTACGACTAAACATCAACAAAACAAAAATCCTTATGACTGGGTCATCACGCAACTTCACAATAAATGGAGAAAAGATTGAGGTTGTCCAAGATTTTGCTTTGCTTGTCTCCATAATCAACATCCACAGAAGCAGTAGTCAAGAAATCAAAAGACGCATTGCTCTGGGAAAAGCTGTGGCAAAAGATCTGTTTAGGGTATTGAAAAGCAAACATGTCACATTGAAGACGAAGGTGCGTCTGACTCATGCCATGGTATTTTCAGTGGCATCATATGATTGTGAAAGCTGGACATTGAACAAGAGAGACAGAAAAAGAATTGATGCTTTTGAATTGTGGTTCTGGAGACATCTATTGAATTTACCATGGACTGCCAAAAGAACCAACAAATCTGTCCTAGAAGAAGTGCAACCAGAGTGCTCCTTGGAAGCAAGAATGGCCAAACTGCATCTTACATATTTCGGACATGGGGTCAGGAGAGATCAATCCCTGGAGAAGGACATCATGTTTGGGAGAGTGGCAGGTCAACGCAAAAGAGGAAAACCCTCCACCAGATGGATTGACATGGTGTCTGTAACAATGGGCTTAAACATAAATAAGTTGTTTGCCTGTCACATAATCGGGAAGTGTTTTGATCTGCTGTACATAGGGTTGCTATGAGTCGGACTCGACTCTAAGGCACCTAACAACAACAACAACATCTCTTATGCTTCTCAGTATTAGTCAAAAAAGTAAAATTCAAAAGAAAGATATATCTGTTCACATATGGTAAAATATCACTATTTTGAAGAGGTGATTTTCCATGCTTATGCATAGTCTAAATCCTCTGACCATTTTCAATTGAGGGTGATTATATAAGGGAAATATTCCAACATGGTAATGTTTAAGACAAATGTGTGTCACTTGTCCAGTTTCACAATTCTCTTTAAATGTACAAAAGTTTTGCATTGGTTAGCAAAAAGAAAAAAAGGAAGAGACACATCAACGAGTTTGGGAAGAAGGAAAGCAATTTTTGATAGATACTACATGCTGTGTGAAATTGAGTTTGCCTGGAATTTATAAAGTGATCTTTTCTAATACTTATTCTATAGACCACATATTTATAATAGTTATGGTTATTTGGGTTATATATTTTTACATAGAGCTTCTCAGAATTTAGCATAGAAAAATGAAAATAGATAATTTGAGTTCATTCAAAATCAAAAAGTATCATATAAGTATCAGAAGGAAAAACTAGTTAATGATACTTAAAGTGTTGTTGAGATAGATATGTAAAGAATTATTTGGTTGAATAGGAAATAATGTGAAATGAGGAGGAGTAGAGAACATAGTGGAGTTCCTGGATGATAGTAATTATGGGTTCAAAAAAGAAGAAAGATGGGAGAGTATGACTTTCAAAATATAATTCCAAATACAAATAGAAGAGTAGTTACTTGAAATTCTGAAAAGAAAAGCAATCTTTATCCAGACTCTACGCTCATTGTATTAATAAGAATGGCAGTATTAGGTTGAATATTTCACAGGGGGAAATTTTTTACAAAGAGATTCATGTTTAATACATAAACATCAAGATATGATTACACAGAATACTTTATGAAGAGATCATTCGTGTAAGTATGTTTTCCGTGGAGAAGAATTTCAGAGGACATTGGATGAGTAGTAGTGTTTGAAAAGAAATCAGTGACAATTAGGACACAGAAATAAGGAAAAGTATGGGACTTAAAATAGATTTACCTGTCAGGATGTCACAGAAGATGGTAGAGAAAGGTATCTATGGATAGACTGACCCTTCTGATGAGGTGACACAGGGTACTGCAGGTGTGAAGTCAGCTATTGAATTCTTCCTTTCCCATGTTAACAATAAATAATCATTGACTGAATAATCAAAAATGTGTCACAACTACAAGGTCCATATATATTTAAAGTTTGAAAAGCAAAGAGAAATATGCAGGTGGTGGGAACGTAAATATATACCATTCTTTACTAAACA
Organism: Pedetes capensis; assembly: GCA_007922755.1. Taxonomy (NCBI): domain Eukaryota; kingdom Metazoa; phylum Chordata; class Mammalia; order Rodentia; family Pedetidae; genus Pedetes; species Pedetes capensis. The sequence continues at coordinate 15,045 of VMDO01030091.1, read as the reverse complement.
ATTTGTCATTATCTACAAAGGCACAACATACATGGTCATATCCTGATGACCTTACAATCCTACTCTCAGATGTTTACCAAAAAGATGATCATACTTGCAAATGTTCAGCAAAATCTCCACGAGAATATTCACAGTAGCACCAAATGACTATTAGAGAAAAGATTCGGGTTCTCAATATTCTTGATATTTGAGTTAACATTAGTGAAACAAAAAGGCCCTTGGAAGTACAGCATTAAATGTAAAAAACAAACAAACAAACAAACATAAAATTGATATAAATTGATGTTGTTAGATGCTGTTGAGTTAGTGTTCAATTCAAGTGACCCTATGTAGAACAGGTGAAATAGTACTGTTAGTGCTTCTCTATTATTCATAGGGTTTTCCATGGCGGATTGTTTTTTGGGAATGGGTTGCTGAGTCCTATTCCCAAGCCTAGAGCACCAGGTGGTCTCCAGTGGTCTCCCATCCAAGTACTAACCAGCCCCAACCTTGCTTGCCTTCTGAGATATGAGGGGATCAGAAGCCACAGTGGTATGTCTGCAGGCTTGATATAAGTACATATTGGTTGTTGTTGCTGTTAGGTGCCTTCGAATTGGTATCCAACTCATAGCGACCCTACATACAATAGGCAAAACACTATTGTCAGTGCTTCTCTGCTGTTCATAGGGTTTTCAATGGCAGGTTGATTTTTAGGAGTAGGTTACCAGGTCCATCTCCCAAACCTACAGTACCTGGTCTTCCCAGGCGATCTCCCATCCAAGTATTAACCAGGCCCAACCCTACTTAGCTTCTGAGATCTGATGGGATTGGATGCCACAAGGCTACAGCTGCAGGCAAATAGTTTGTAGTCAAGTTAATTCTAACACAAGATCCAGACATAACAATTTAAATATATTTATTACAAAATTTCTGGATGCCAAAACCATCAAATATAAGTTAATCACAAGTTACATATAGTAAATGTTATTTACATATGTTGTTGTCAGTTGTCATCAAGTTGGATCCGACTCATACCAACCCATTTAGGGTTTTCAATGGCTGATTGTTTCAGGATTGCCTCAGGAGTGGATTGCCATGTCCTTCTCCCATTTTTGTGGTGCTGGGAATCAAACTCAGGACCTCAGAGACTGCAGAGCGGTGCTCTACCAACTGAGCTAAATCCCATCCTATTTACATATATGATAGAGTTAATATGTTTTACATATAAAGTTGCTTTAAAAGTTTTTTTAAAAAATAGAAATGTAGAGAAAATACATACATCCACTCAGAAAATAAACAGCTCACAAAAGGGATATAAGTGTTACCCATTATTCAATTCAATTACTTTGAAATTTAAAATGGAAAATTAAGCAATTATATTTAGTCTTAAGAAGTTTAAATAACAAATCAGGTATGGTGGTGCATGCTCATAATTTCAGAATTTAGGAGGTTGATGATGGAGAATTCTTGGCCATTCTGGGCTAAGATCATGTCAAAAATTCTGGGCTAAGATCATGTCAAAAAACAAAAAAGCTTACATAACATGCTGTTGTTATTAGGAGTCATTGAGTCAGGTTCCACTCATAGTGACCATATGAACAACAGAAAAAAAACACTCACCTGCACTGCCATGGATGACACTATCAGTGCTTTTCTGCTATATGTAGTGTTGATTGCTTTGAGATTGTTTTGGGAGTGGGCATGACACTATCAGTGCTTTTCTGCTCTTCGTAGTGTTGATTGCTTTGAGATTGTTTTGGGAGTGGGCTAGTAGGTCCTTCTCCCATATTATTTTATGTGCTGGGGATCAAACCCTGGGCCTCCAGAGCACACAGAGCAAGCACCGTACCAACTGAGCTAAACCAAAGCCCATTTAGGCACATGTGTTTTTATGAATTGCTATTGATAATACAAAAGATACATTTCTGGGAGAATATACCAAAATATGGAAAATACATTTAATTTTGACTAGACAAATGCATTGTGCTTTAATTTGTCAACAAATATGGTCAAAGTGTTATTACTGTTACATTTAATATATCATTATTTACAGTGATGAAAATGAGAAGATACTTCAATACGCATATATAAGGGGTGGTTTATAGAAAGTATTTGAATGATATATTGGTGAATGATTTCTGTTTGTCCTCCTACCACACCTCAACCCCCCAAAGAAGCTATAAAATAAGGAATGTGGTGGATGCAAAATACATGGAAGATTAAATTAAAATTCCTAAGTAGATAATATAAGGTGCTTCAAAAGCACTAGTCAAGGTCTTTCTTAACCTCTCTCTATCAAGAGCCCAATGTAGAATCTGCCTCAATTACTTGAAACTACTTCTTATTCCCAAAATCATGTGCCAATTCACCCAAAAAGAATATTGATATAGAAAGATGAACAAACTATCAAGTCTCTCCTCCTCTGCCTGGTTTGTGATCACACATATCAGTCCCAAACTTGTGACCTATCTCCTAAATCTTCCAATTCTTTCTGACAATGATTAGTTATCTGATTAAATAGCCACATTTGTGTGATCTGAAAGTAACTATATCAATAAGAGAAACCCAATTTCAGCTTAGCTATTGATAAACCTATTACTTCCCATTAATGTCCTGACAAAAAAATGTGTCTCTTAAAATAATCTCTCTCATGGTCTCAACCCTTCTATAGTCAGAAAGTATATAGCTATGATATCTTGATTTTTTTCACATTGTGGTGATGGTGTTGTTAGGTGCCATCGTGGCTGGTCCAACTCATAGTGATTTTATGTACAACAGAACAAAACACTACCCAACACTGTGCCATTCCCAGCACTATTGTCAGTTCTTCTCTGCTATTCATAGGGTTTTCAATGGCAGATTTTTATAGTGTTAGTTATCTTGTCACACCTCAGTAACTCAACTTTCCTCTCTTTGTCTTTTCCTCTTTCTGAAAAATTCTGAGCTTATAGATGGAGATTCTTTTTATAAACCTTTGGTGCCTGAAGGAATGCTACATATATGGTCGTAGGTCATATGTCATTACTAAAAATTATTTAATGAATATATAACTGAATGAGTCAATGTAAAGAGGTTATTTTTGAAGGCATATCCACAGAAAAAGAGAGAGACTATCTTATTTCAATGGAATTATATATATATATATATATGTATGCATATATGATATAGAGTCCCACTTCATATATATATATATATATATATATATATATATATATATATACATATACACACACATGTTTCAAAATGGGACAAAAGAAAAGCAAATATGTTTTGAAAATTTGAGGTGGAAAAGAGATTCATTGAGAGAATACATTTCATACTATTAGATTTTCTTGTCAAAACATGAAGTAATGTTATGTTAGGAATAAGGATGATATGTTTAAAAGTCAGCTGAGGTGTTGAAACATATGTTGGCAAATAGTTTAATTGAAACATAGCATATGTACTGAAAAGTTAATAAATCATAATCTACAGCTCAATTTTTTTTTTTTTACAGTTTGAACACAATTAAAGCCTTCTACTCTTCTGAACGTTGTTTAAAAGTGTAAGAAAACATTGCTCCTATCTCAATAATGACAGAAAATAGATAGTCCATGTGTAAAGAGGCCACTAAGTTGACAGGACCATCACCATTTTAGGTAGCCCCCCTCCCTTTGAGAAACTATATATTGGAAGAATTTTTTTAACTGTTTGATTCTAATCACCTGGCTGCCCAATTAAATTGTTAATTCTTAACTACTTGATTGATTGCCTGTCAGCTGCCCTTTCTACTTCTGTACCTCTCTGCTTGCACAATAAAATTATTACCTGAATGATTGTCTGTTACTGAAACTGTTTGTTTTTGTTTTTGCTCTTATGATATAAATCATACCAGGAACTTAGAGATTGTATAATAATCATACAACTTGGAGATTGTAATCTTGCCAAAATGTGCCCTTGAAAGCCCCCAGCAAATGTTTCTTGGGGCCAATGGTGTTGGAGAGACAGTAGTCCTCCGTGGCCACCAGATCAATAAAGACTCCCTTTAATTGGCTTTTTTGCTCCTTGTGATGTGTTTCTGATCTCAGGTTACAACACATATATTAAAACTCTGTGAAGCTAACAAAGATCTGAGTTCATAAATCAACCAGATGAACCACATTTCAATGAGTGACAAGGCCCCTTTGAGTATATTAGGGACACATTAGTTTCTTTAACCTTTGGCACAGCCCAAAGGGAACCTGCTGACATTAAAGTAAGTAAATAGGTAGTAGCTAATTCTTGATGAATTATTTAAGACCACTCAGCCCGAGACATGGAGGAAGGCTGTTTGCTCCACAAGAAAGATTGAGGGCAGATCAAACAGCCGGAAAGTGGCCCCTGAGCTCCCACTGGAAATTTATAAGTGTGAAATCAGGCATACATCCTGGACTCTTTTCTTCTATAACCCAAAATCTTTACATGCTAGATTAGGATTAAGGAAACATGTATTGCTTGGGGAGGGGTGATATAAAAGCAAAGCTATCTGCCATTTGGTGAGGAGGAGGAAACACTTCCAGTATGTTCTGCAGTCATTCAAAGCAAAGATTTTCTACTTTTGAGGAAAAGAGAGGAAACCATCTCATGCCCGCATTCCCTAAAGACACCAGCCAGAATTTTGCTGCTCTAGGCAGAAAGAGAAAGGTATGCTGAGAGTTTTACCCCTAAAACACAGGCTCACAGGGCCTAAGACAAAAGCTGGACTAGAAATATCAGGAATTAACTCGACTTCACCACTTACCCCACATTGAAGAGCAGGTAACAGCATGGAAGCACAATAAGACTGCCAGGACCTGCAGGTAAAAGGAAACCTGAGAACAACTTTTCCCATGTTTTTAAGTTTCATAGAATACAAGTCATCCTACACATAAAATAAAAAATAAATAAATAAAATAAAATAGGAAAAAAAAAACCCTCAAGGTGAGAGTCTTTGAGTGTAATTGTGTCTGTAAAAGAAACTAAATCCAGCTTCTTATGTTAGGAGCCCTCCACCTGGTCCACTCATAGAGACTTTCATAGTGTTTTCAATGGCTGATTGTTTCAAGATTGTTTTGGGGAGTGGTTTGTCATATCCTTCTCCCATTTTTGTGGTATGAGGGATGAAACCCTGGTCCTTAGAAAGTGTGGAGCCACGTTCTACCAATTAACTAAACCCCAGCCCAAATCCAGCTTGTTGTTGTTGTTGTTAGGTGACGTCAAGTCAGTGTCCGACTCATAGAGACCCTATGTACAACAGGCGAAACACTATTGTCAGTGCTTTTCTGCTATTCATAGGGTTTTCAATGGCAGATTGATTTTTGGGAGTGGGTTCCCAGGTCCTTCCCCCAAGCCTACAGCACCTGATGTTCCCAGGTGGTCTCCCACCCAGGTACTAACCAGGCCTGACCCTGCTTAGCTTCTGAGATCTGACGGGATGGGATGCCACAGGGCTATGGCTGGAGGCCAAATCCAGCTTAGCTACTGTTAAATTGCCTCAACACTTCATATGCAAGGCCTGACAAGGGAAAAAAATATTGCTGTTAAAATAATGCTTGTATTAGTTTTGACTTTTCTATACAAAATATCTGGCATTACTCAAGAATTTTAAAACAACCCAGAAAATTAATGTGCCAAGAATGAATAAATTGTCTACAGAATCACATCTGAAGATGTCTCATTACTTAGAACTTCTATACATGCAGTGTATAATAATTTTAATTAACATGATAAAATAAAAAGAAGGTAGTTATATCATGTAAATACACCTATAAACATTCAATCAAGGTGTGGAATATTAACAGTATCTTGCAAAGATTTCTCATGATGTCTCCTTACCGATATTCTTTCAAGGGTTACCACTACTGACATATCCTCAGAGATTAGTTTATGTAATTTGTACAAATAGCTGCACATATTATGTGATATTTTGTATCCATGTAGATCCTTTTGTTTAAACAATATTGTCATTAGTCACAATTTTTGCATTTGCTACAGTTTCTTCTTATCTGTTTTTGGCAGAGAATGACATGGAGTTGAAAAAGGTAAAAGAGAATGGCAACTCCTGTGAATTTTTAAGGTTGCTAACAAACAATGAGCGTGCAGCCAGACCATTGTGGTGTCTGATTCCCATCAGATCTTGGAAGCGAAGCAGGGTCAGGTCTGGTCAGTACCTGTATGGGAGACCACCTTGGAACACCAGGTACTTTAGTCTTGGGAGAAGGACCCTGCAACCCACTCCTCCCCCAAAACAATCTGTCATTGAAAACTCAATGAATAGCAGACAAGTGCTAACAGTACTATTTCACCTGTTATACATTGGGTCACTGTGAGTCAGACACCGACTCTATGGCACCTAACAAAAACTATAATAAACAATGAATGGCATCAGTAACTGTGATTGAAAATAAACTGAATATTCACAGAATCAGTGACAAAAGAAGTTAAATCTAAGTTGTATCTAACACATTCACATATAAATTCAAAACTTATTATCAGAAGTTATTAGGGACTAATGTACTTCAAAATGTAGACTATTAAGAATACTTGCACAACAAAATAAGATTTACTTTCATTTTTCAATTATTTTAAACTTTCATGGTAGTGGAAAAGTGATTTGGAAGCTGAAGTTCCTTCACTAGACTAAACGAAACACAAGAGCTTATTTTCTGAATGCTTGAAATAGACCCTCTGCAATTTCTGGAGTACATACATATATGAAGCAAATGAAGTGCATAGTCTGGATGAAAAGGGAAAACCAAAATCAAAGATTCCCTAGGGTGGAGCACTGGAGAGCACATATTTCTATAGGAAAAGTAAGTTTATGAATCCTGATTTTATTTTTAAAAAAAGACAAATTTTATCTGAATTCTTCAGGAAAACAGAACTAATAGGAAATGCACATAATTACATATGTTGTTTTATTGTATGTAGATGGATTTATTTAAAAATATTGGCTCATATAATCACGGAGCCTGGAAAGTCCAAAATCTACAGGTGATATCTGCAGGTCATCTGCTGGGAAATCCTTGTTGAAGAATTCTTTCTTTCTGAGAGGTTACTCTTTTGCCATATCACATCTTCAACTGATTAGATAAGACCCACCTATATCAAAATAAGTAATGTGCTTTACTCAAAGCCCACCAACTTAATTATTAATTTCATCCAAAAACATCTTCACAGAAACAGCTAGAATAATCTGATGTATGGCTATGTATCTGAAGAGGGTCCCCAGCAAAGAACACATAAAACTAACCATCACAATAATTAAATTGTCAAATGCATAGAGATAGAAATTCAATAAAACCTAAAACTCTTCTCCTAAACTTGGTATAGTCTCTTTATTTACTGGTTGCATACACTGGTCCTTGTATGTATAAATAAACAGACACATGAACATCATTTAATTGCTTCAGATACATAATAATAACCTCTCAGCCCCTCTTCTCCTCTTCTCTGAGGACTTTATATTATCCTGGTCTTCATTAGTGTTTGTATCTCTATCATTGTTTAATTTAGTTATTTGCATTCTAAATTGCCCAGGGAGAACATTTAAATTCTGTATCACATATCCAATACATTGTTAACTTGTTAAAATTCTACCTCCATGTTATTTCTAATATTAATTTGTATTCTCTTCTTCATTTTTAATTGTCATTAATTATTTCCCTGCAGGGCCTTATTATTACTAGAGTATGATGTAGCATAATAAGCAAGACCATCGCCTATGTGTCATTCTGATTGGCATATGATCCTAGATTAATCTGTAACAGAGTTTTACTCCTGCTGCTTCCTTGCTAAGGAAATGTGCACCACTCTTTAATTTTTATAGGATCAGATACTTGGTTGGCAATTAAAAATTACTAAGATCTTATCCTGGGGCTGGGATTTAGCTCAGTGGGTAGAGCGCTGCACTGCAGTCTCTGAGGCCCTGAGTTCAATTCCCAGCACCGCAAAAAATGGGAGAAAGGCCTGGCAATCCACTCCCAAGGCAATCCCGAAGCACTCAGCCATTGAAAACCCTATGAGGGTCGCTATGAGTCAGATACCGACTCGATGGCACCTAACAACAACAACAACAACAAGATCTTATCCAAATCAGTTTAATATTCTGTATGCTATATAATTTTGTTGCTATTGTCAATATTAAATTTATGGTTATGAAAATACTATTATCTTTCTACTTGGGAGAAGGATTTGGCAACCCCCTCCCAAAAATCAATCTGCCATTGAAAACCCTGTGAACAGCAGAGAAGCACTGACCATAGTGTTTCCCCTGTTGTACAGAGGGTCGCTATGAGTCGGATACCGACTCGACGGCACCTAACAACAACAACAACAACAATTATCTTTCTAAATTTAATCTTTGCCTTGAATTGGTCTTTGAAGTTATCTATGAACTCATTTGGTTACTAGAGAGAAAATCACATAATTTGTCAATAAATTTTACTTGGGATTATTTTTCTGTTTTCCACCTAGTTTTTATAAATCTGAATACAAGACTAGTTTTAAGTTATTTAAAAAAAGTTTGAGTTAACACTATGATATTTTGCATGATTTTATTGTCACTCACTATAAGGGTCAGGTGTCTGCATTACACCAGTGTTTCATAGCTATTGAACCAGGCTGAGATCACTCTTTTTATTTCTTGCCTTGAAATTATTTTATAATGATTATTAATTATATAAAATGTTTGCCTTTTTATTTTGAGATAAACACTATTTTTTCTTTTATTCTTTTGAAAATTTTCCTTAGAACCAAACTCCATTGACTTTGGAGTTTTAATATTTTACACATCTGATGTTAACTTTCATTTTCTTCTTAAAATTTCTTCATTTATATTAAAAAGAATGAATTTTTCCAAAAATCAGTGAACTTTACTTCTTTTACTCATTTATTATTTTAATAGGAAAATATTTACATGATTTATATGCCATAAGAAGGTATACCTTGATCTTTTTTATTGGAAATTTTTAATGTATAACTTAATGTGTTTCATTCTGACGTGCATTTCATTGTATCATTTCCATATATGCATTTTATTGTACACTGCAAAGATAACTTCTCCCTTATCCTCTTGTGCACCTCCTCCCCCTTCTTCTACACCCTCACCAAAGGCCTATCTTCTACATTGCATGTCTTTTTGTGGGATTATTTTTCTATATACCCTTGCATCCCAATTATGTTTAAGGTCCAAACTTTTTTCTGTAGTAAATTATCTTTTTACATTGTCAGTAGTATTACATGAATAATTAGCCCATCTGTAGTATTACCATTGGTATACCTTGATCTTAACCTCCAAATTTTAACAGATGTCAATATTGTGCATCACCTGAGTACTCTTTCAAAGTTGTTTTTTATATATTTATGCTAGTAAATAATGTGAAGTGTATTTCTTTATTGCTGATTTACAAAATCAATAGTACTTAGATACATTGTAACTTGATTTTTCAGTTAACATAATAAGATGAAAGTCTTTGTAAATTTGAGTATAAAAAGTCTCAAACTTTTAAGGAATAAATTTATTTATTCTTTGGGTATTTATTAGGAAACTATTATAGATTTCTGAGATGTTTTAAAGGATAATATCGGAAGGTCCCATTCATTCTTGGCCCAGTTATTCCAAATATTATTTTTCACAGAGTACAATAATACCAAAAATAGGAAACTAGTATTAGTACAATGTGCCAAGGCTATTCAGCTATTTTTATGACCACAGAGAACACAGAACAGCTCTCTACCAACTAAGCTGAACCTTAACCCATGTATAATACATAAATCTTGATAATCATAATAAGTAACTACATTACTATTTTATATATTTAATATATCATTATTTTAGAATGTACTCTTACTTATTAAAAAACATTTACCATAACATAATATGCCTTGTTGCATCTGCAGCAACCAAATACATCTGTATCCTGTGTCTATTTATTGCATCATGTTCTCTTGTATTTGATTTAGTTTCGTGTTGCTTTGTTCATGATGACTCTTAGACTTATAAAATTCACTGTTAAAGTTGCCTGTAAGGTGTCATGTAGACTAGGTATGGAGTAGGCTATACAATCTAGATTTCTGTAAGTACACTCTATGATGTTTGCACAACAATGAAATTGCCTAATGACATATTTCTCACAATGTATTCTGTTGTTAAGTGATGCATAACTGAGTTTGAAGTATTTTTTTAAGAAGTAGGTCATGTTTTTAAATTCATTTTTCTGTTTCTGTTCTTTAATTCATACACTTAGAACATTCATATTTATTATAAGTAGCAATATATTTTGTTACAAATTTTAACATTTTCCTATTTCTTCTCTATATATCTAATTTGTATTACATTTAATGACCTTCCTGCATTATTTGAGCAACTTTTAAACTCTGTTTTGATTACTTCCATATTAATGATTTGTTTAAGCAATGGATTGTTGTAGAAGTAATGTTCTAAACACTGCAAGGCCCCATTATAGAAATATTTAAACTATTAACTTGGCCTCTGAATGCTCATCATTGGGATGCTTATTCTTGGGTGAAATGCAAATTGTAATATCTCTTAAGGTAAAGAAACATTTATCACTCACCCAGAAAATACTGAGATATTTTCTAAGATAAAAGCATAGTTTCATAAAAGACATAAATATGCAGTCCATGGCAGTGTTATTTATAATAATTAAAAAAATAAACCAAACAACTGTGTTTTGCATAATGAATATAAACACATTGTAATACAATCATGTTTAGTGGTGAAAAGAAAACAATATTTGGCAATACAACCACATAGATAAATCTTGAAAACATATTAAGGAAAATAGAGCACAAAATATTGCCTCCCCTTTCTTTCTTCCTCCCTCCCTTTCTTTCTTTCTCTCTCTCTCTCTCTCTCTTTCTTTCTTTCTTTCTTTCTTTCTTTCTTTCTTTCCTTCTTTCTTTCTTTCTTTTTTTGGTGGTACCGGGGATGAACTCAACGCCTTGCACTTACATGATTTGTAAGTACTGTACCACTGAGCTGCACACCCAGCTCCCCCTTTTTTTTCTTTTTTTACTCTTTGAGACAGGGTCTCGCTAAATTATGCAGACTGCCGCTGGTCTCAAATTTGTGATCCTCCTGTCTCTGCCTCCTGAGTTACTGGGATTCTAAGCGTGCACCACTGTACCTGGCATCCCATATATTTCTGTGCAGTATTATGGGTATAGGAAATCTACTATGACAGAAAGTAAATCAGTAGTTACCTAGACCCATTGATTGAAGGAGATTACCCCTAAACATGACTATAATGAAAGAATTTAAAGTGAGGAAATTGTTCTAAATTTGATTGTTTTAGATACAAAACTCATAAAACTATATGTTAAAATAGTTGTAGATTACCTCAGTTGGTAGAGTGATGCTCTGCACTCTCTGAGGCCTGAATTTGATCCCTAGCACCACATAAATGGAAGAAGGACCTAGCAGCCCACTCCTGATGCAATCCCTAAGCAATATGCTAATGAGAACCCTATGAAAAGAAGAGAAGTACTGACATAGTGCTGGGCGTGGCACAGTGTCAGGGAGCATTTTGTTTTGTTGTACATACAGTTGCTATGAGTCAGACTTGAGTCCATGACACCTAAAAGTGACTTATGTTAAAAAGAAGGGATATCATTACATATAAGTTTGGTTGTTTTCTGGTTTATCATCTTTGTTATTACAGACTATGGTCTGAAGGTTTGTGTTCTTCCAAAAATTCGTGTATGAAAATGTTACCACTCCCCAGATGATGGTATTAGTCAAAGGGGCCTTTGGGAGATGATTATGAAGGGCTCTGCCTTCATGGGACCAATGCCCTTATTAAACAAACTGTAAAGTGTTAACTCCACTGAACTTGTGATAGCTCAATGAAAAATCAGCATCATGAACCAGAAAAAGAGTCCTCACCAGTCATTTAATCTACCACATCTTTGATCTTAGACTTCCAGGGTACAGAAGTGTGAGAAATAATGTTTACTGTATATATGCTTATGGTGTTTTACCATTGCAGCCTGAATGGATTAAAAGAACTGAACCTTGAAGAAGCTAGATTTGGTATTACAATTCATACCCATGGAAGCTGCAGTCAAGAAATCAAAAGATACATTGAATTGGGAAAAACTGTTACAAAAGATCTCTTTAAAGTGTTTAAAAATAAAGGTGTCAAAATGAATTAGAAGGTGTGTCTGACTCATGCCTTGGAATTTTCAGTCACATGATATGCTTGTGAAAGCTAGACACTAAATAAGGAAGACAGGAGGGGAATTGATGCTTTTGAGTTATGATGCCTGAGATGGACTGCCAAAAGAATCAACAGATCAGTTCTTAGAGAAGTGCAAAGAGTTTGCTCTTTGGCAGCAAAGATGGCTAGACTTCATCTTACAGATTTTGGACATATTGTCAGGAGGGATCAATCCCTGGAGGAGGACATCATGTTTGGGAGAGTGGCAGGTAAAGGAAAAAAGGAAGATCCTCAACTAGATGGGTTGACACAGTGCCTGCAACAATGGGTTTAAACAGTAGAAAGATCATGTGTAACGCAGAGTGTTGGGTAGTGTTTTGTTCTGTTGTACATAGTGTCGCCATGACTCAGACCCAACTCAAGGGCACCTAATAAGAGGCAGTATTCAACAAAGGTCTGAATGGTTCTGAGAAGACTCGGGACACCCAGTTAGCTACTTTGAGAGAGATGGTTGTGGCAGGGACAAGGTTGTACTTCCTTTGTCCTTCCTAATCTTTTGCTTTTATCAGAGGATAGCAACTATTACCTTCATTAATCTCACCCACCTGTACATTCAGATAAAGAAACAGACAAATTCAAATAAGAGTTGTGAAATGCTTCTGAATGTAGTCATACTTTTCTCAGAATTTTCTAAGAGAATGGAAAGATAACTTAAAAATCCTGAAAGCTAGTTTTTCTTTTCTTTTTTTTTTTTGCGTACTGCGGTTGAACACCCAGGGCCTCCCGCCTGCATGCTCTGTAAGCGCTGAACCACTGAGCTGCACCCTCAGCCCATTTTTTTACTTTTTGAGACAGGGTCTCGCTAAATTATGCAGACCACCTCTGGTCTCTAACTTGCGATCCTCCTGCTGCAGCCTCCGAGCGGTTGGGATTATAGGCGTGTGCCACCACGCCCTGCTACTTTCACTGTTAATACTGAGTAGACAATCATAATATGTCCAGGACTAATTTTTGTGTTATGGTGCCCAATAAGAATAAGCATTGTACACGTGAACACACATTTTTAAACTGGTACTTCTGTTTTTCCTGGGTCAATATCACTTTTTTCTTCACCTCACCTTCCCACTTCTTCATTGCTTCTCCTTTATTTCTTTTTTCTTTCTTATCTTTCTCCCTTAATCAACAATAAGGATCAGTCCCACTTGATGGGACAATTTTAAGGTAGTTCATGTGTACTTATCAATTTTTTTGGCTACTGTATTAATTATGTTTGTGTCTCTATATCCAAAATACCCAATAGCGACAATTTTAGGAAAGAAAGATTTATTTTGGCTCACAATTTCAGAGTTTCATGCACAGTAGTGGAAAGGCAGAACCCAGGAACTTAGGCCATTGCAGCAGGCACATGTGGCAGAGATTTTTCACTGAAGACAAGGAAATAGAGAGATTGGCAAGAACTAAGGGCCAGGTATTAACTTCAGAGGTGTAGCTCCAGTGACCTACTGCCACCAGCTAGAGCTCACCTTTGAAAAGTTCCACAGCTTTCCACCCCACCACCACCAGCTGGGGACCCCAGCATTCTAACATTAGCCTGCAGGGGTCATTTTAATGCAAAAGTAACAGATACTGTTGTCAGGAATTTGATTAAATAAAAAATACAGTAGACAATCAATAGTTAGATACATTGAAAATAATAACATTTCCTAATTATGAAAGACAAACATCACAATAAAGACAAATGAAAACACCTAGAATAAACACTGTGATACTGGATTGGAATTAGAATTAGACCTCAGGGATAGAAATAGGTATTTGTCTCTGAATGGGTGTGTGGGGGTGTAGGTAGCTAGCTGGGTGCATGGGTGTACATTAGCATTATGCACATGTAGTGAGAAGAAAACTGGAGTTCACATCTTAGTTTCTAAATAAAATTATTTACAGAATCAAAAGAGAGTTCCTTGGAGAATGAGATAAAATAACGATTTCAACTGCACCCCTTGGGATGTTTCTGAGAGAGAGAAGAAAAAAAAAGTGGGTTCACGCCACTGACCCTTTGAACTGCAGACCATTGACACAGGCTGCACTGGTCTTTTTCCCTCTTGGGTAGTATGTCTCACAATAATATGAACACATAAAAATTGACATTATTATATTAAACATGCTTGATTTGTGAAAAACCCTTTTGTATCTCATGAGCATTAATCTTCTGGACGTTACACTCTGTATATGAATTATACATATGTGTATATGTACATATATCTATATATGAAATTGAGCCTTAGATTCATAAATATCTTCTATTTAAAAAATCCTTAAAACTAGTCATAGAACAACTGCAATTGAGAATTTTCATAATAAGGTGACAATCTAAAAATTATAAACAAGAATTATATATCTGCATTTAGTATTTTTTCTTTTTCTTCAAATCCTACATTCAATGATAAATTTATGTAATATATACTAAATGATCCATTTGATGATTTTAAAATTCAACTTCATTGCGTCTTTGTTTTGGGTTGCTCCATCTTGTTTAATGAGAGTTGATGCTCACAGTAACTTCATTGTAATCATAGGGTTGATAGAGCATGAATAAATTATATGGTTTCAAGTACAAATTTAAATAGTTCTTTTAAAATATGCAGAGTTATTTGGTTGTTGTTATTTTCAGCTCTTCACACGTTAAAGTAAATCCTAATTTAAAGGGTAGAATTCCTTCTCCTAGATGATCCCAAACTTTAAGAAGGTTTTTACTAATATGCTGAAAAATGTTTCTTAGGTTTCATTTTCAAGCCAGTGATAAAGTATATAAACAAAGAGTATTTTCTTTCTCTGGAAACATTTTAATAGAAACAAGGCAACCTATAAAATTCAGTATGCACATTAATAA
>VMDO01030090.1:0-21773 GCA_007922755.1 Pedetes capensis | reverse complement strand
CATTATTGTCCATGAATAGAAGATAACGCATTTGGTATACATGCCTTCTTTCAACAGCAGAAACTCTTATTCAATCAATATTTTTACATGCTTATGTCTGTGATGCAGGCACATACATGAAATCTGATTTGTTAATTTTCTTGATGGTATTCTTTCCAACTGGCCAATGTTTCATCTTTACTCAAAACAGCATATATGATCATATACCACAATTGAATTAAAACTCTTTTTTTCTTTCTTATAAACCCAAATCCAATTATACCGAAGGGTTCAATTGCAATTTTTCTGAGAGCAGCTGACCACCTCTATGCAATCCAATCTCATTAACTTTCACTCAAACCTCACTGAAACACAAAGCAACCCAGAATTTTGCCTAGCTTCCCAAGCCCAAGAATTTCCATTTTTATATGATTTTTTTGTTGCTGTTTCCAACAAAAGTGATCATTTCTGGAACTATAAGCTATTTGCTTGAATTTCCAGTCTGCAAATTGTAAAGAAGGCTTGTGGGTGTGAAACAAGAGAGGATAAATTGCAAATTGGAGCTAAACAGAAAATAAATACAAGATTTTAGTGGAATCTAATTGTTTTCCACATACCACAGTAACAGCTATTATCCTCCCTTCTAAATTTATGTCATCTGTGCATTTATCTTTATTCCTATTTGTCATCTATCTGTCTTCCACCTGCCTGTTAGTATCTATTTATTTGGCATGGCAAGTTATGTTGTCTTTGTCTGCACAGAAGAAAAGAAGGGGAAAATGATGACAAATCTTCATGTAGCATGAATAGCAACGAGGTAAGGCTGATGCCTGATGTGCGGATGAATCCTGTAAATGAAGTGGCCCTTGAATTAAATTAATTTAAAATCTGGCAAATATTACCCGGCATGTTTGTCAATGTGCTGTATAATTATTAATTTGTTCAACTGTATAAATAAATAGAAAGCAGAATGTCATGATTAAACAAGCATTGAAAAATCCAGGGTCAAGGAGGCCTGAGTACAGGGATCCCAATAGCTTTCCTGGGCCCTACTTTTACTTCTCCTGGTAAATCCACACGTCGATAACAGCAAATTAATTGGCCCACGTTTAGATGCCAACAGGGCTTTTGTATTCTCGGTGCACATTTCTGTCTTCTCAGAGTGAGATGTTAGTAATGGGGGTTTTAATATTACCCCTAGGGGAGCACCAGAAAATCTTAACAATTTCCTTCACTACAGTATTTTCATTAGCGCTAAATGCCATGCAATTTACATTTGAAATCAGGTGTAAGAGTGAGCAGAACCTGACAAGACATGTGGTGGTGGTGCCTTTGTTTGTTTGTTTGTTTGTTGTTTTTCTTCCAATGTTCCCTATTGACTGCCATGGACTCTCAGAAGAAAAAGAGCACAGGAGTGAAAAAGGAAATAGTTCTTGATTTCTCTTTGCCCTACTTTTAGTCAATGGGGCCCCTATTTTACTCACATAGTCAGACCATACATTTGTAACAGCACTCCTTTACCAAGAAAAAGAAACACCTAAGAAAATAATAACAACAATGCACATAAAGCAGAATTAAACGAAACATCACCTGACAGCTGTGAACAGAGATTCCAGGAAGGGGCAAAACCCTAGAAGAGAAAGATTAGACTTTTTTTTCTGAGGCAGGGTCTCACCAAATTACACAGATTGCCTCTAGTCTCGAACTTGGGATCCTCTCGTCTCCACCTCCCGATCTGCTGGGATTACAGGCACGCGCCACTGCACCCGGCCCAAAGATTAGAAGTTAATGCAAATACTAGGCTATGAATAGCAGAGAAGCACTGACATAGTGCCAGGCATGACATAGTGTCGAGGAATGTTTTGTTCTGTTGTACATAGGGTCACTATGAGTTAGTCCTGACTCCATGGCATCTAATAACAAGTTTATGTCTATGCAGCTCAATTCCCTAATTCTAACATAAAATAATGAATTTACTAGCATTATTTTTACTGTAAATCTAGACTATGAGTGGAATTCATATTGAAGATGTTAGAATAAGCAAAATTCTAGCTAATGTCTTTGCAGTTCAACAAATATTTGAATACTCTCTAGGATTGGAGAGAAATTTGCATATATGTTACATCGGGGCACTGCTTTTATCTTTATTTTGCACACTAATCACTTGTTAGAGTAAGAGTTTATGTTTGGATTGGGTGTCTCAGTTCCTGATTGCCTTAGTTTAACTTCTAAGTCTAATAAGGAAAAAAAGTCAAGAGACTAGCTATAAAACCTAGCACATAAGAAAGACCCACATTTTGTGTCAGGGATAGCTCTAGGTGCTATACACAAACTTATCCTGTGTAACTTTACTACTAGCCCTAGGAGGTAGGTGCTGTTATCATCCTTTGACAAGGGTTGGAACTGAAGCATACACATATCAGTAGAAATTCAAGAAAAAAAAAATTTGTATTGTATCCACCAGGCTCTTATCACAAGGCCTCAACTGCCATGGCATTTGAAGAGCAAACAAAAGCCCCAAAGATGGTAGAAATTAGGCAGGATTTGATCTTCAGCTCTGACTGACTTGAGAAGGTCTCCAGATGAATGAAAGATGGCGCTAACCTCCAAATTTGACTGAGTGTGAAATTTATGTTTCTCATTTATAAGTGGGAATTTGCCAGGCTACTCCCTGGCCTGCTGTTAGGTTAACAGATGAATGAGGTACTTTTTTTTATGGCCTCATGTTCCCAAAAATGTTCCAAATGAAGGGCAAAATAATCAAGCAAGAGAGAGAATTTTGTAGCCCAATAGGGAGTACAGCTCAGTAGTAGACCAACTTGCCTGGCATGCAGGAGCCCATGGGTTCAACCCCCACTGCTGAAAAAATAACTACATCCAGAATTATTTCCTCAGCTGTCAGCTTGTCTCTTTCATAGCCATTGATGGTTTATGGACTCTGCTTAAATCACTTATGAACAAAATCCCCCCATTTTGGCCTTCTGATCAACTCACTCATCTTTAATATCTTCCTTCTGCCTTTCTTTTTACCTGTAGTATGATTCTATCAATGTGCAGAAAAAGAAAACACTACTTTTGCTCTTTTTTCCTCAATCACAAAATACCCTAGAGAGTAAATTATAGGCTTAAAATATTTGAGGAGTGAAGAAGAAAAAGAGAAAGGAGAGAGAGAAGAACACTTCTTTTTTTTTCCTTTTGTGGTGCTGAGGATCAAACCCAGAGCCTCATGCATGCTAGAGAAGTGCTCTACCAATAAGCCACATCACCAGCTCTGAAATTTATCATAAATGAACAAATCCTATATTCATTTCTCAAGTCTACCACTTAACAGCATAGATAATTTTCTCAATGTCTTGACTCCTTCTTCAGGGAGATGGGGATAAAGCATCAAAGGGAGCACACAATTCTTTTGAAATTAACACTATGTGGTTCATTTTAAAGCAATCATGTTGTTGTTGTTGTTGTTAGGTGCCGTCGAGTCGGTTTCCGACTCATAGCGACCCTCTGTACCACAGGGGAAACACTATTGTCAGTGCTTCTCTGTTGTTCATAGGGTTTTCAATGGCAGATTGATTTTTGGGAGGGGGTTGCCAGGTCCTTCTCCCAAGCCTACAGCACCTGGTGTTCCCAGGCGGTCTCCCATCCAGGCACTAACCAGGCCCGACCCTGCTTAGCTTCCGAGATCTGATGGGATCGGATGCCACAGGGCTACCGCTGCAGGCAAAAGCAATTATAAGATCTCCACAATACCACTTTTTCCCATGAGTCTGCAGATGGTTTTTAAATACTGTTTAAAAGTTTCCAGCATTTAACCCTTAATGACATAGTTATACTAAATCTAATAAAAGCTGAAATAAAGATAAAGTTGCTTCACCTTTCTTTCCATTTCTCATCCCTCTTATCTCAACACAAGGTCAAATACACTTAAGAAATATCCAAAAGATGCCTAGTTTCTATAGGTTTAGCTGGGGTTTTGTTCTGCTTTGCTTTGCTTTGCTTTGAGACAGGGTCTCCCGTGTGCCTAGAACTTGCTATGTCGACTAGGCTGGCCTTGAACTTGTGTCTATCCTCCTGCCTCAGCCTCCCAAGTGCTGGGATTACAGGGTGCACCATCATGCCCAGCTCTGCTTTTTGCTCTTTTCACATCCAGGAGCATCTTGAATAGTCATTTGGAATTCCTAGGTTGTCTGCAATGTTCTTTGTAGTTCAGTAGAATCTTTTGTTTTGCTTTTTCTAGTACTAGGGCTTAAACCCAGGGCCTCTCACATGCTAAGCATACACCCCACCACTGAGCTACATTCCCAGACCTGTTAGAATCTATTTTTGTCAGGGCTTTATAAGCAGTCCACAGAATCAGACCTGGATCAAAAATGCCTCATTTGGGTTTATTTAAATCATAATTGTCAAGTCTCCTCCTCCTCAGTGGTTCCAAATGTGTCCCCAACCAGGGTTTGGAGAACTTATTCAAAAGGTAGATTTTCAGGTGCTACCTATTTGATTCCCCAGAATCTGATTCAGTATGAGGTGGGCCCAAGAATCTGCATTCGACCCTGTATCTCAGGTGATTCTGACATGAGGGTCACAGTGTTTGGAAGCTATACTAGGTCAAATACTTTCCAATGAATGTGCTGTACAGATAGCCCTCCATTAGGGGCCCATATGTTTAACTTCTGAGAATCCAGACTGGAATCTACTGATCTTCACCACAAGTGCAGATTTCAGATTCTACTTATTCCTAGCTTACCAGTGTTTGAGTCTGCCTCTATCCACTGGATGAATCAATCATAATCTTACAAGTGAAGGGGGATATATGGACCCTTTAATAAACTATTAGCCCACTGGCTTTCAACTTTGGCTACACTTTTGAATCACCCAGAATTTTTTCTAAAATCCAGATGCCCAAATCTCACCCTGAGACCAATGGCTCTCAAACTTTAACTCCATCAGGACCATCTAGAGGTCGCATTACAACAGAGATCAGTGGACCTCCCCTCCAGAGTTTCTGAGTCAGCAGGTCTGGGATGGGACCCAAGAATTTATATTTCTAAGAAGTTCCCAAGTTATGCTGATACTGTGGGTCTGGAGACCACTCTCCCGTAATCTCTCACCCAAATAAATTATATCAGAATTTGAGGCTTGGAAGCCAAGCATTAGTCATTTTTTTAAGTTCTCCAGGTAATTCCACAGTGCAAAGGCAGGCTGACCTAGATGCAGGACATGTGACACTTTCCTCAAGTTTGTGATACAAAAAAAAAAAAAGGAAAGAAAGACAAAGACAGGGGGTAGTTAAATATACATCTCGACTTTGGCTACAGCAACAACATCCAGTTTCCAGGGGAAGCAGGGCTGGAGGCACCAGTAAGGGAATCAGTGCAGCTGTATGCTGGTAAGCCAGCTCTCCAAAAAAGCCCTGATTTGTAGCATTTGCTAACTTTTTTAATGTAAAAACTCTCACCACAGCAGATTCCAAGCATCCAAACGGACTAAATACCAGTGAATGCAAAATTGGACCGACAAGCTGGTCATCAGTCCTCACATGCTGGTGTGAGCTAGTGGCTGTGCACCAATGCTTTGTGGTAGCAGCACTGGTCTCTGTGATAGTGACAGCCATGTCCCTATCACACTGATTCTTTGGTGTCATTTGGGCTGAAGCCCTAGCTAACCAACAGCCCTTGTTACCGTTTTCCAGCTTTGTGCCCCCTCCTTCTCTGTCATTCTGAGAGCTACACAGTAGTCTTTCTAGTAAATCACTTAGCCCAAGAATGTTTCTGCTGCTTCAAACTGAGAACTCTGACCTTCTGAAGATCAGATATGGAGGTTAAGGACCTAAAACCTAAACTCTAAGCTCTGGCAGTCCTAGAAAAGGTTTTGCTTTAAGACATTTGCATCTGAAGAGAGATGAAACTCTTAAACCAATGCTTCTCAAACTTTAATGAGAATCACCTGGGGATCTTATTAAAATGCAAAATCTCATTCTGGAGGATGAGGGTGGAGGCTGAAAATTTATACTTTTCACAAGCCCCCTGGGACTGCTGATGCTGCTGGTCCAGGAACACACCAGAGAATGCATCCTAAAACCAGAGAACAGCTATGAGTGGAGCCTCAGGCGTGGGTTCCTTGCTGGTACTCCTGATTTCAAGCCACCTAAGGAATGACCTGGGCTGGGATTTAGCTCAGTTGGTAGAGCACCACTCTGCAGTCTCTGAGGTCCCCAGTTCAATTCCCAGCACCACAAAAATGGAAGAAGGACTTGGCAACCCACTCCCAAGGCAATCCTGAAACGATCGGCCATTGAAAACCCTATGAGGGTCGCTATGAGTCGGACATGACTTGATGGCACCTAACAACAAAGGGATGATCCATCCTCTTTTTTCTGCAGTACCCCAGCTGACTTGGAATATTTGCCATGGCTGACACAGGTTAGCCTCAGCTGCTGTGACAGTCTACCTCTGAATTCCTGAGATACTATGGTCAGTGTCACCTGACCATCCCTGGCTACCTTTCTTAGTACATAAGCTATAAATATAAATTCACATATTCCTCCATTTAACAGTATTTTCTTTTTTTTTTTTTTAGGTTTTTTGAGATAAGGTCTTGGCCCTATAGCCCAGGCTGGCCTCAAACCCTCAATCTTCCTGCCTCTGCCTCCCAAGGGCTGAGATTACAAGCATGTACCATCTCACCTGGCAGTCAACAATATTTCTTGTTTATCTCTTATTAATAATGTTCTCAGATAAATTTAGATAATTCTAGATTCTCCACCTATGTGTTTTAAATAAGCTGAATTGGGAGCATTTCCAATGTCATTAAGTCAGGACTGGATTTAGCACATGTAACAAGAAGTTAAAGGTCAAGGGGATCTGTGTGGGCAAGGAAACGTTCCAAGTCCGTCAGCAGCTTGGCTGTGGGAAACTGTCATTTGATAATCTGTCAACTCAAGCTGTCAATCAAAGCCCATTATTACTATTATACCACCTATTTGACATTAGATCAATAGGATAAGTACTTTCTGATGTCAGATCAATGGTATGACTAAGTTTCGGGGTGACAGCTAAATAATTGCATCTATCTTAGGTATGTGAATGTTATTGCCAGGAACATCAACTCAAAAGTAAACCAATAAACCACTTCCTGCACAGTGTTGTGAAAGAAATGTTCAAATTTCCAGAAATTCTTGGTGCTCCCACCTACCAACATAGAAAAGGTAAAGTGTGTGTTTATTTCTAAGATCTATAAAGTGCCCATTTTGCCACTGAGCTCATGGGGAAGATAGATCCACACAGCCACAAGCCAACAATTGAGCCCCTGGGGCTGATAGGATAAGAGTTTCTTGTCATACCATAGAATGTGAAGGCAGGTAAAGAAATTCTCAGGCACTATGAGATACATTTTTTTCTGTTTTTCCACACTGTAGCAGTTTCCTGTCCTTGAACAGCTTCTATCTTTTGGGTTCGGGAATGAATTTGAAGCAGGACGGAGAAGAGGTAAATAAAGGAATCCAATGTTAGTTTTCCTCTCCCTCCTACACAACTCTCACCATTCATGTAACACTCACTTGCTTATTCAACATGTGGCCTAGTGCTATGCACTGGGTTAAGCTCTGGGAATATAAGGGTCAAAAAAATAAGGACAAAGTACCATGGGGCACATCATAGAGACGCAAACCTAATGTGCAAGAGGTGAGTGAAGTCTCCTTATGGAAGTGGTATTTAAACTAATAATGCCTGAAGAGGAAGACATAACTAGGCCAAGAGTATGGGAAGAGTATTCCAAGAAGGCAGAGCAGTATGTGCAAAGGCCCTAAGGTTTGAAAAAACAGAGTATCTTGAAATAAGACCCCTGGGAGCAATGGGAATAGTGGAACTTGCCAAGGCTGGTGAAGTAGGCAAGGGCCAGATCTATGTGGCCATCCACCTACGTGCACCCCCCTCCTTGGAGGACGGATGGCCTGTGTCCAAAGAGACAGAGAAGGGGCCTTGCTAAGAGTCAACATGCACAAGCAGGACAAGGTGGCCTCCACTCCATTCTTTGATGATAGTCTGATTGTCAAGAAAATACCTTTGCATTGGGCTTAGTGAGCCTCTGATTCTAACAGTCTATGCTCCTGCCACATGGTTAATAAGTCAATCCCAGCGCATGTCAAAGATGAGGCCCTGCCACCATGGTGTAGTGACAAAATATTCTGCAAAGCACAGGCTAGGATTCCAAACCAATTTAAAATGTGTAGCATAATAGACCTGAAATATTCTGATTTGGAGCAGAGGGGTGAGTTAATCTGAGTGAATGTCCAGGCCACATGATCACAGCAGCTAAAAGATGGATACTAAAGAGCTTGTCTCTCCTAATGTTTATGCCTTTACATCTATCCATAACAAGAATCAGTTTCACTCACCTTTTAACAGCCAGAGTGCCACTTTATCATTAAGCAGTGATGCCAGGGCACAAATGAGCATTATTTAAAATGCAAACAGAGTGGAAAGGATGGCTGCCAAGAAACAGCTCATCCAGTGCCTCAAGCTATTGCTGTCTGCTGCTGCAGAATGCCTGCAGGAGATAAAGTTCAGATAGGCCCACGGCTCCCAAACTTTAGCATGCATCAGGATTCCCTGGAGGGCGTGGGCACCCCAGGTCACTGAGCCCCAGCCCTAGACTTCCAGATCCAGCAAGCCTGGAGTGGGGCCCAAGAACGTGCATTTCTAACAAGCTCCAGGGATGCTAGCGCTGCTACCAATACTGCTGATCCCGGGACTACTTTCAGACCCACTAGGACAGGCATTGTTAAGTCCGCCCCACCAAAATTGCTAATAGTTATATCAAAAAGGTAACTGGAACTAGACTGGACAAAAGGATCCTCCAACCCAAAGAGGGTCATAATGCAGTCTACTAATGCCTCAGACAAAAGGTAAATGCTTACTCCCAGAGGCTCACCACCCTCCAACAGTCTGGTGTTCCTCCAGAAAGGGCAGAGAAACACATTGGGCTAAATAAAGGCTGGTGATCCCAATCCACAGCCAGAAGGAAAGCAGCTTCATTGAATTACTGACATGACATAGAAACCCCTAGAGCAATCTATAGGATTTTTCTAAGTAGAACATAGAAAGCCCAGCAAGATAGAGGTTTGCCCTCCTTCTCCCTCTAGGCTAGTGTGCCTAGAAGATGTCTGATAATGAACTCCCTTTCCTCTCTACTCATTTGAAATAAAGCTTGTTAAAACAAAACGGGCATAAATGCCAAGGTCAGATTTGGCCCCCAGCAAACAATAAGATAGCTACACTCAGGAAAGTCGGATTTTCCCTGCCGCCCTATTCTACCAGGATTCTCTGGGTTGAATCCCATGCCTATCTTGTTGTGCCCTATCTTCCGTGAATTAACCAGCCCTGGTGTTAAATCAGTTACAAATACGCCAAGCTCTGGGTAGCAGATCTTACAACACTGGCTTCCTGGTGAATTGCAAAGGGAAAGGCCACCGCCCAGGGCCTTAGCGGCTGGGATGTTGGGAGGAGACAGAGAACCATACATTGCCCTGGAGACCTAGGATAAGGATGACACTGCTTGGGTTTCGCTGAGCCATGTTAATCCTTCCTCCAGTGAGTGTCTATCCTGTCAGGATTTGTGATTGAGAGCCGCTTAAACAGGTGAGAAAATTTCAGGAAGCTAATATGTCCCATCTAATCAAGACTAAGTGTTCCCTCTTTGCCCAAGCCCTCTTATTTGCATGAGTACCACATGGTAATGGGTAAATAATTTTTTTCAAGGTTGTTTGAAATGCGAGCCCTTAAATAAGTGATCTAGAGTTCAGTTTCATCTAAAGGAGAGGTTACCCAGCAAGCCTCAAGATTTGTGCACTCATCAAAACTATTTCCAGCTTGGCTTCATCCTTTTGAAACCCAATACTACCAAATTAGCTAGAGCAGAGTTATAAACCAAGAGATTCTGTCTTCACGCGCACCCAGAAACTCACCTTTTCCTCTCTTGAAGACCTGTAACTATCAGGTTCAGCCACTGAGCATTCCTTTCTGTTCCTTCTTTTATATTTTGCATATCTTTTTCTTTGATTTTGTAGCTTTTCCTCTCGTTGGTCCAGATATACTGTTTATTTCTGAAAACTTGCCTCTTCCATGCAGCACATGGGAGTAGACTTCAAGCAAAGTGCTTTGTATGCGATCCCACCAGAGCAGTGGCTCCCAAGCTGAGGTCCCAGGACCCACCCACAAGCACCGTCACCTGGGAACGTTTTAGACATGCAAATTATCAGGTCCCTCCCACCCAGACCTGCCGCAGAGAAACTCTGGGAGAGGGCGGGCCTTGCCATCTCTTTTAAGAGGGCCTCCAGGGCTCTCTTCTGACACAGGCTATAGTGTGAGAAACAGTGTTCTAGAGAATATCAGAATAAGGGGCAAATTAGGAGAAACCCAGTTCAGAGTAAGGGGTTGTCTTGACCTACAGACATTTCTATCTTCAAATCTTTACCGTATATTCTTGAACCTAATCCGCGCCCTGGGCTGGGATTTAGCTCAATTGGTAGAGTGCTCCTCTGCAGTCTCTGAGGTCCCAGGTTTGATTCTCAGCACCACAAAAAATCGAAGGACATGGCAATCCACTCCAGAGGCAATCCTGAAACAATCAGCCATTGAAAACCCTATATAAGGGTCACTGTGAGTCGGATATGACTTGACAGCACCTAACACCAACAATCCTCACCCTTTCAACAGTTTTATAGGGCCATAAAATCAGATGCAGATTAGAATTGTGTACAGACTGGAGTCACAATGCCTAGTAAAACAAACTATGCTCTCCTGCCACTTTAAGAACTATCAGTACTAGCTGGGGCAGTGACGCAGGCCTGTAATCCCAGCGGCTGGGGAGGCGGAGGCAGGAGGATCGCAAGCTCGAGACCAGAGGAAGTCTGTGTAACTTAGCGAGACCCTGTCTCAAAAAGTAAAAAAAAAAAAATGGGCTGGGGGCGCAGCTCAGTGGTCCAGCCCTTGCAAAGGATGCAGGCGAGAGGCCCTGGGTTCAACCCCCACTACTGCAAAAAAAAAAAAACTATCAGTGCTACATTTATGTTGTTACTTTTTTACCATGATGGTGTGCTAGAGCAAGATCCTACCAGCTTTGTGAGAGCCAATTGTTAAATATTCAGGAGAAAGAGTATCTTAAAGTCAGCAATGATCAGAGTATTGACACCATGGAAATGAGCAAACCCTACAAAGCACAACTCTTATTCAGGGTACACATTTACCAACATAACCACTGGCTGATTTTTAAAAGGGTTGCTACAGTCTATGTTGGGACATACGGCAGTGACAGATAAAGTAAAAGAGGCAGTATTTGGAACTTGAAAAGAGCACAGAAAGGAGTATGCACAGAGGGGCAGGATGGTCACAGGGAAAGGCCAAAGAGCCAGAAATGAAGACAGAATTGGATGCTTAGAACAGGGCTCCCAGCCAGAACTAGGGTTGGCAGATTTGAGAGTAAGACAAGCATGTTTAACATATGTAATTTTACACTTAAAAAGCAAAAATAGACTTTTTTGTAATCTTGACTAGTGGTGACGCAGTGATTCATTCATTCGTTCATCAAATATTTAGCTAATGTCTACTGTGACCAGGCACTGTGCTAGGCTCTGCTGAGATGCAGTGAGTAAAACAAAGTCTCTGCCATCACAGAGCTTACCATTTACAACAAACAATGAAACACATAGACACAGACAACTATATACAAGAACAAGGCATATATATATATATATATATATATATATATATATACACACACACACACACACATACGTACATACACAATGTATATATATACAATATTGTTGTTGTTCGATGCTGTCAAGTCTGTATCTGACTCATAGCGACCCTCATAGGGTTTTCAATGGCTGACTGTTTCGGGATTGCCTTGGGAATGGATTGCCAGGTCCTTCTCCCATATACATACAATATATATAATATATATAATGATGACAAAGACAAAAAAGAAAGTATATACAGTTTAGTGTTCTAATAATAATAGTTATTTGATACAAATTATCATAAGTGGCTATTTGATATAAAGTGCTGAAAGTGAGCTTCATTGGATAGATTACATTTGAATAGAGAACCAAAGGAAATGGGAGAGCAAGTCATTGTTGAGAAACAATTCTCCATGGGTCTCTTGCATTTTTTTTCACACTTTAGGAGCAAAGCCTTGACATTCTTTGTTCTGGAGAGCTTTTCAAGGATGTTTATCCAGCAAACATCTATGGAAGGCAGAGATGATGTCTCCTTCCAAAATAAAGAG
Source organism: Pedetes capensis (assembly GCA_007922755.1). Classification (NCBI taxonomy): domain Eukaryota; kingdom Metazoa; phylum Chordata; class Mammalia; order Rodentia; family Pedetidae; genus Pedetes; species Pedetes capensis. The sequence continues at coordinate 9,509 of VMDO01030090.1, read as the reverse complement.
CAGAGTCACTTACTGTTCAGCAATAGTAAACACAATGCATTCTGCTGGAGGAAAGGACAGTCATGCCTACTGCCTATTTGGCGTGACTCAAGTTTCCTATCTCCGAGCTCCCCACCTCCCATAAGACAATCCACTGCATGTGCTGGTGTCTCCTGGCCCTCTTAGAATCTCATTGTGGGAACTGGGCCTCAGGGAACTCACAAAAGAAAATTCTGATAGTCTGAACACTGCTATTGCTGTGAATAATAACTGAAGTCCTTTGTCTCCGTCCCAAGAGTCTAAGATCTTCTGCCAGCATCCAGCAAACTGTGGGAGGCTAACTTGTTAGTTTGCAAGCAGGGTAGAATGGGAAACCCTTCAGAGTTCATGAACGCCATGAGGATAAATGAGGGAAGAGCATTCCAGGCAGCAGGAACAGCAAGCACAAATGGCCTGGGGAAGACAACAGTCTCCAGCTCCATGGCCCTCGTTGGCCCTTCATAGTTATGGAAGCTGACTTGGTCTGCTCAGCTCATTCTGCCAGACTGACTTTTGGAATGACACTACTTCTTGCAGCAAGGACAGGAGGAAAGAGGGAACATCTTCAATCCTGGAGTCACCGAATCCATACAGGACCACAGAAACACTGGCTAAATCAATATTTACCATCTCTTGCAATAATCTCCTGTTTAAAAGTTCCTATGAAGAAGGACTTGGGGCTGGGGTTTAGCTCAGTTGGTAGAGTGCCACTCCGCAGTCTCTGAGGTCCCGAATTTGATTCCCAGCACTGCAAAAATGGGAGAAGGATGTGGCAATCCACTCCCAAGGCAATCCCGAAAAAATCAACCATTGAAAACCCCATGAGGGTCTCTATGAGTCAGACATGACTCAATGGCACCTAATAACAACAAATGAAGAAGCACTTAGTTATAATCAGGATTGTTGTTGTTGTTAGGTGCCGTCAAGTCTGTATCTGACTCATAGCAACCCTCATAGGGTTTCCAATGGCTGACTATTTCGGGATTGCCTTGGGAGTGGATTGCCAAGTCCTTCTCCCATTTTTGGGGTGCTGGGAATTGAACTCTGGACCTCAGAGACTGCAGCACAGCGCTCTACCAACTGAGCTAAATCCCAGCCCCTAATCAGGATTACTGCTGCGTTATTGGAAATAGGAAAAACTGGAAACAGCTTAAATGTCCCCAAGTACAGGAACAGTTAAATATCTGAGGCCACGTGCATGTGGCAGGACATCTTGCTGGCTTCAAACTAGTGATCCTCTTACTTCTGCCTCGTGAGTGCTGGGATTAGAGGTAGGTGCCACCACACGTAGCCTATTCAGCATTTCTTACATGCTAGGCTCTGTGTTAGATTCTGAGAACACAGTGGTGAAAAGGCAAACATAATTCCAAACCTTGTGAAGCTTACAGTCTGTCCAGAATGATATATTAGATAAAAAAATATACAAGCTATTAGTTAACTGCCATTACCAGAAATGCTGCAAAAACCAGGATGTTGTCATTTCCATCTAAGAAAACCTCAACCCTAGAGATTCTGCTCAGCTTCTCCATATCAACCTCATATCAAGTCTCTGCATGGTAAGGTCCTAAGACATATTTTCCTTCCTCATGCATGCATCCTAACTTTTTGCAGAGGAATTTTTTTATATAATTAGAGCAACAAAAGAGAAATTTTAGAGTTCCTGAGAATAATTCCATATTAAGCATGCCATCCCACCAAGAATAACCTTGCAGTAACTGCAGATCCTCACTCCTCAATCCCTTTCTGCCAAGCTAATGTGACTTGTTTGAACCTTTCCTTATAGGCTTTATTTTCCAAGTATTAAATCATCTTCATTGTCCTTTTATGAACTGCCTCCAAGCTGTACATGATTCATGCCTGCTCATTAGATACTGAGCAAACTTGGGATGGATGCACTCTCGTAACTTTAAAGGCTTTGCTTTTGTCAAAAAAGGGCTTTGGCCAGCGTGCAATATATATCATCTGCATCTATGATAAACATACCTCTTCAAGCTGGGTTCTCCGTGAAAGCATTCAATCTTCCCATTTCTTTCTAATTAAGATCTTCTTCCCAACTTCAAAGGCCTGGAATACATCCACAATCCCTAAATAATGTGTTTCATTTCTTTAAAAATAGCATTTCCCTGATACAGCATTACAGATAAGGCAACATGGTTTTTTTTTCCCCTGTCCAGGCCTGTCAGCAGATTTGCTACTGATCTGGCCATCAGACACAACGCTTCAGGTCCAAGCAATTTTAACAGCACAGCATTTTATCCCTGGAAGACAAATGATGATACTTTTTGAAAGATCCAAAATGGCCTGGACAATTTTTGAGTATCTAATATTTCTTGTATACCTAATATGGATGTAATATTTCTCTCATACAACTAAACAAGAAGATAAACTTCCTAAGTTCCAAATATTGACACCTAAATGGAAGGAGAGTTCAAACAGGTAGGTTTACACAGAAGACATAGTGGCCTGAACAACACCATATGATGAAATGAGTCAATTCTGATTCCATGTCAATTTTATCAGCATCTTCAGTGATTCTAAATTGTTCGAGATAGAGGGCCTGTCCTGTAGAAGCTAACAGACAGAAATAAGCCCGTGCAGCTATAGCCACCTAATTTTCAGCAAAGGTGCCAAAAACATAATTGGAGAAAAGACAGCCTATTCAATAAATGGTACTAGGACTGGATATCGTCATGTATTCTCATGTAGGAGACTGAAATTCAATCCCTATCTCTTACCCTGCACAAAAATCAGTTTAAAATAGATCAAAGACCTTAATGTAAAACCAGAAACTTTAAAACTGCTAAAGGAAAACATAGGAAAAATACATCAAGATGCAGGTATAGGCAAGAACTTTCTAAAAAGGGTTCTAATAGCCCAGAATTAGTAGCAAGAATTGACAAATGGGATTGCATGAAATTAAAAAGCTTCTGCACAGCAAAGGAGACAATTAATAGAGTTAATAGAAAGCCCAAAGAATGAGAGAAACTCTTTGTCAACTATACTTCTGACAGGGGATTAATATCTAAAATATATAAAGAACTCAAAAAAACACAAAAAATCAAATTAATAAGTAGGCATGCTTTCTAAAAAAATTAAGGCTACAATGCAGAATAAAGACATGTATTTACACATCCAGCACATATGTACACATCCAATAACATACCAACAACTTTCAGAAAGTGGAAACTATAAGACACACAAGGTTAGACAGAAACATTCGAAGAATGAGAAATTCTATCACACTTTTGTCAATGCAAAACAGATCAAATGGACAAGTTAGTAAAGAGAAGACTTAAACAGTAGTCCTTATATTATATTTATTATATATTATACACACTTACATCTGAAGCCATAGCACTCTAGCATGTGATCCCACCTGATCTTGGAAGCTAAGCAGAGTTGGGCCTGGTTAGTTCTTGCATGGGAAACTGCCTGAGAACACCAGGTGCTATAGGCTAGGGAAAAGGATCTGGCAATCCACTCCCAAAATAATCTGCCATTGAACATCCTATGAATAGTAGAGAAACAGGCATGGCACAGTGTCAGGGAGTGTTTTGTTCTGTTGTACATAGGGTCATTATGAGTCAGTCCCAACTTTATAGCACCTACATATACATTTATATTTAATACTGAACCTTGGTAACAGAGAATTAGTGTTCTGTTCAAAATATGGTTGAATCGTCACAAAAACTGAGTATATTTAGTCCATAATTAGTTAAATAAATTCTAAATAATATAGTTATTACAGCTGGCATTCTCAAGCAATAATGTAATAAAACAGAAATCAATCACAAACTCAAATAAGAAAAGGCTCTATCACATGGCAATTTAAAAGTATACTAGTAAAAAAAAAGTATACTAGTAAACAATTCCTGAAAGAAAAGAATACAAAATGAAATTATAAAGTTTCTTGAAAATAATTTTAATAAAAACACAGCATATAAAAATATGTGGGATATAGCTAAAACTGTTACAAAAGGAAAATTAATGTTATCAAACACATATATTAATAAGCAAAAAAAATTAAACAACCAATGCAAAAAGCTAGGAAAAAATAAGAAAATATAGTCAGCCACAGTGGCTCACATCTGTAATCCCAGCAGTTGGGAGACTAAGGCAGGAGGATTGCAAGTTCAAGGCCCACCTGGGTTACATAGCAAATTCCAAGACAGCATAGCTACACAGCAAGACTCTTGTCTCAAAAAACAAAAAACACATAAAACAGAATTTTTGTTGTTAGGTGCCTTTGAGTTGGGTCCAACTCATATCAACCCTATGTACAACAGAAGGAAACACTCCCAGACACTGTGCCATGCCCTGCACTATAGTGAGTGCTTCTCTGATATTCACAGGGTTTTCAATGGCTGATTGTTTTCAGAATTGTTTTGGGAGTGGGCTGATTGGTCCTTCTATCATTTTTGTGGTGCTGGGAATTGCACCCCAGGCCTCAGAGCACGCAAAGAAAGCACACTGCCAACTGAGATAAACCTCGCCAAACCCACCCCCCCTGCAAAGAAAGAAAGTACAAATATATAGAATTAAAAACAAAGAGAAAACAACTACCAAATAAAATTTGAAAGCTTATAGGCTATTTTTAACAGTTCTCAACAAATTCAAAATTGGTGATTTCCTATAAAGGCATAACTTACTGAATAGACCATAAGAGAAATAGGGAAAATAGTTCCAAAGCTCTCCCATACAAAAGCACCAGGCCTGGATAGCGTCTCAGGGAAATTTTACCAAAAGTTTAACACTTAACATCACCCAACTACTACTTAAACTATTTCAGAAAAGAAAGTTTCAAAAAATTTTAGAACCTAACACATATTGTATCAAAAAAAAACCCTATGGATTAACCTCACTATAAATGGTAATGCAAAAATCAAAAATTGGGCCAGCAATGTGGCACATGCCTATGATCACAGCACTTTGGAGGAAAGAGTATTGTAAGTTCCAGACCAATCTGCACTATGTAGTGAGAACTTGTCTTAAAAAAAATCATAAATTAGCTGGGCATGGTAGCACATGCCTGTAATCCCAGCAGCTTGGGAGGCGGAGCCAGGAGGATCGCAAGTTCGAGACCAGAGGAAGTCTGCATAACTTAGCAAGACCCTGTCTCAGAAAGTAAAGAAAAAAAGAGGGGGTTGGGGGTGCAGCTCAGTGGTCCAGCACATGCATAGTATGCAAGTGCAAGGCCCTGGGTTCAACCCCTAATACCGCACAAAAAAAAATCATAAATTAATGATTAGCAAATAGAATCAAATGGTACATTAAAAAGTAATATATCGCAATCAGGTGAACCTTTGCCAGAAATACAAAGGTGGGTCAATCTTGAGAAGTTTTCTAAAATGTTAATAAAACTAATTTGCACTCATGTCTATGGATGTTCAAAGCATTTGACAAGCCAGGAACAGTGGCAATACACCTATAATCCCAGTGACTCAGGAGGCAAGACAGGAGAATCATACGTCCAAGGCCAGAGACAGCTTGCATAAATTCGTGAGATCTTGTCTCAAAAAGTAAAAATTGGGCTGGAGGTGCAGTGGTAGAATGCTTGCAAAGCATTCATGAGGCCCTAGGTTCAAGCCCCCCAATAGCATTCATGAGGCCCTGAATTCAATCCCGCAGTACCAAAAAAAAAAAAAACTATTTGACAAAACTCAATATTCTTTCATGTAAAAAAAATCAATAAAATAGGAGTTGATGAATACCTTCCCAGCATTGTAAACCTCAGTACAAATGTCAGCAAATAATTTAATGGAACATGCTAGACTAGAGGCTTCCTGCTAAAGTCAGGTACAAGATATGAATGCCCACTATTCCCAATACTATTAATACTGTTTTGTAGATATCAATTGATCCAAGAATAAAAGAAAAATCAATTAGAGACAAAAATTTTGAAAGAAAGAGGTAAGTCGGGTACCTTGGTACATGCCTGTCATCCCAGCAATTCCAGAGCTGAGGCAGGGTGATAGTGAGTTCAAGGCCAAAGGCACTCTGCACAACTTAGTGAAACTTGTCTCAAAACAAAAAATACACAAAGGTTGAGGGTGCAGCTTGTGGCAAAGTGTTTGCCTAGCATATGGGAGAACTTGGGCTTAACTCCCCAGTACTGTCTTTAAAGATGAGGTAAAGCTATGGTTTTTTCAGATAATATAATAATATATTTTGAAAATCCAAAAGAATCAATGGAAAAACTACTACAAACAAATGGGACAATTTAATAAGGTAGAAAAGTGTAAAATTAACATAATTCATATATACAAATAAAAACCAGTTAGAACATACAATAGGGAATAAATTGAATGGAATGATATGTCATTTTTGGTTAGGAAACATTAACATGATAAAGATGTTAGTTCCCTCTAAGTTAATTTATAAATTTAATGCAACCCCTTTAAAAATATCACCAGGGTCTTTTCTGAAACTTGACAGCTGATTATAAAATTCATTCAGAAGAACAAATAAGCCAGAAAATTTTTTAAATAGAAGAACAATAAGCAGAGGACATGACAGCTAACCAGGAATTAAAACATACCATGCAGCTTCTATAATTTAAAAAGTTTGCTTAAGGTATATGAAGAGGCAAAACAATCAAGACAACTAAACAGAAACCAGAAGTTGACCCAATTATCTATGGAAATTCAGTTTGTTCTTCCAAATGAATGTAGTTTTTCTTCTACAAAGCTGTTATCTTTGTAGAAGTCACCGGGAAGAATAAAAAGCAGACCCTCACACTTGTTCACTACTATCAGAATTTATTTAAATAAGCAGCACTGAATACAACTCAATGGAGACTTCCCTGCTACAGATGCCTAGAGATCAATAATATGTACCCTAGCCAGGCGTGATGGCACACACCTGTAATCCCAGAGACTCAGGAGGCAGAGGCAGGAGGATCACAAGTTTGAGGCTAGAGGCAGCCTGTGTAACTTAGTGAGACTCTGTCTCAAGATAAAGGGTTAAAAGGGGCTAAGGGCACAGCTCAGTGGTAGAGCCTTTGCCTAGCACGCACAAGGTCCTGGGTCCAACCCCCTAGTACTGCAAAATAAAAAATGATAATACAAAACAAATATGTACCCTATATTTATCATATTTCTTGCTTCAATATTTGCAGAAGCCAAGAAAATACTAATAAGAGTGTGATTTTCCCCACAGTACATTGAAAAGTCTCCTCAGTTCTCAGTTTTTAGTATCTACTCAATGTCACTTGTGCTGCAAGTGCTCCATTTATAAATTGGAAACAAATCTCTATCACATGATAACCATTTGATGAAGATGAATGAATTGTGTCAAGCATGATCTTGGCATCTACGTATAAACAACTGAAGGAAATAAGATAGGTCTCACTCCACTTTAAGCAGTAGCCAATATCTTGAAAAGACTGCATTCTAGTAGAACTCTTACAGTGTCTGGACTTACATCTATTCCTTTCCTTAATTTTATGGAGGATCCTGTCAGGGTAAGTTACATGAGATTAGATAGGTAGGTAGGTAGGTAGGTAGATAGATAGATAGATAGATAGATAGGGATGATAGATAGAGATATCTACCTACCTATCTATCTATATGCTCCCAAATGTGTGCTGATAAGTTTCTCTTTGTCTTCAACCTCATCACCTTTGTCTTTACAGCATAATTTAAATAAATAAATAAAGCATAATTTAAGTGACACATAGGTCATAGATCTAGTAAACTTGCCAAGCCTGCAGACTTCCTAACAAGACATTGATGAAAAGAGAGTACGGGAACAGGGCTGAGAATTGCAACCTGAGCTGCTCAAACACATTGGCAACTTTGTGGTTTTGCCACTAAGACAGGTCAGCTTTTAACCCTGAATGGAACTAGGACCCTCGTTCTCTTCTCCTACATCAGCAGGCCCCAATCTTTTTTGCACCAGGTACTAGTTCCATGGAAGACAATTTTCTCACAGACCAGGGTGAGGGGGTAGCTCATGTAGCATGAGGTAAAGCTCAGAGGTAATGTAAGTGAGGGGGAGTGACTGTAAACATGGGTGTAAATACAGATGGTACCAGTCAGTGGCCCATATGTTGGAGACTCTTGTCCTACATCATCACTCTTATTTCCTTTCTATGCCCACTACTTCATCAGCTGTCAAAAATTACAATTAAGGTAGGTCAGGCACAGTGGTGCAGGTCTGTAATCCCAGGTAGGAGAATTACAAGTTCGAGACCAAAGGCACCCTGCAGAATTTAGTGAGACCCTGTCTCAACAGAAATGAAAAAAACTTTAAAGGGGCTGGAGGTTGTTCTCAGTGACAGAGCACCAGAAAATTATGTTTGAGGTCCTGGGTTCAGCCCCTCAGTACAGAAAAAAAATTACACCTAAGGTAAAATGGGGCTGGGATTTAACTCAGTTGGTAGAGCACTGTGCTGCAGTCTCTGAGGTCCCAAGTTCAATTCCCAGCATCACAAAAATGAGAGAAGGACCTGGCAATCCACTCCCCAGGCAATCCCAAAACAGTCAGCCATTGAAAACCCTATAAAGATCGCTATGAGTAGGATACCGACTCGACAGCACCTAACAACAACAACAAGGTAAAATGAGGGTAGCAGAGAAAGGCAGCGTACAAAAGACCAATGGCAATGCCAAGAACTCTAAAGGACATTCAGTGGCAACTCACGGGTGAGCTTTAAAAACAGTTCCTCATTAGTGCCACCATGTATGTCTGCAACATAGACCCTGACTGGCATATTCAATTCAATCCAGTTTCTCAAGCATTTATTGAGCATTTCCTATAGGTAGCCCACTGGGTCAGAGTAAAAAAGGACAGGACATTAAAGAGTTCCCAACCTAGCTGCGGATGTAGCTCAGTTGGTAAAGGACTTGCCTAGCATGTATGAGGCCCTGAGTTCAACTCCCAGCACCACATACATATACAAAAAGAGTTCTCAATCCAATCCAGAATGTAAAATCTAAAATTATACTTTGCCTAGATATGTTGCTAGCTGGTTGAAAGGAAGTCATTTTACATTCTGTTTTACAAAACAGAAATAAGCTCACTTCCATACACATGAAAGGGAAAGGACCTTACAACTGAACTAAACACTCATTTCCCAGCTGGGGACTCTATAACAGAAATTCCCCAAAGCCCAATTTGAGCATAAGAAGGCATTCTCTGGTCAGAGCATGGGAAACAAAGATACCTTGTCATGATCATCTCAGGGGCTATGATTTTAGCTGAACCCACATCTTGCCCATTCCATTTAGCAACCAGGTACTAAGATTGTAATCCAACAGGCCTCAGCACAAAGCTCTGTCATAATCATAAAGAAGGAAGGAATTTTCCAGCTATTCCCACTCATTTGTGAGACCCCACTAGAAATGTCTTAATTCCAAAACACAATTAGCAGCTATGGGAACAATCTAACTGATACTAGACATTTCTATGAACTAGGACAAAATCCCACAACCAAGTGCTGGCCATCCTGCTCAGTAATAATAACTATAATTTAACAGCTTTATTGAGAT
>VMDO01030089.1:0-21766 GCA_007922755.1 Pedetes capensis | reverse complement strand
ATATAGAGATATACATATATATAATATATACCTTATATATAGATATAGAGACAGAGATGTATATCTCATCATGTCAGAGCTGTCTTTCTTTTTTACTTCTCATGCTCTTTCCCCTAGAGGAACTGTTTCCTTTCTCATCATTACCTTACCCTATGTTTATGCTTATCAAAATGCAAATCACACCTGATGTTTTATTTTGCACTTTAGATATCTGCCTTAACCTGAAATTATTATATGCTCATTCCAAAAAAGTCTGAATTGATAAAATCCCTTCAGGATTTGAGCAATCAAGACTTTTTTTTTTTTTTTTTTTTTTAGTCAGAATTTAAAGCTATATAGAAATAAGCAATAAAGATGAAGGGCCAAGATCATACAGTGCAATTTGCATAGTCTTAATGTTTTCTGAGCCTGCAGCCATAGCCTTGTGGCATCCGATCCCGTCAGATCTTGGAAGCTAAGCAGGGTTGGGCCTGGTTAGTACCTGGATGGGAGACCGCCTGGGAACACCAGAAGCTGTAGGCTTGGGAGAAGGACCTGGCAACCCCCTCCCAAAAATCAATCTGCCATTGAAAACCCTATGAACATCAGAGAAGCCCTGAAAATAGTGTTTCCCCTGTTGTACAGAGGGTCGCTATGAGTCGGATACCGACTCAACGGCACCTAACAACAACAAAAACAATGTTTTCTGAGGGAAGTAAAGTGGTATATAGGAAACAGAAACCATTATAGTGGGAGTAGAAAAGGGAGTATACACTTTGATTGGAAGTCCTCAGTATAGTGCTAAGCTTGGCCACAATAAAGGAAAAGACTGTTTGCCTGCTAAATTTTCTGTCCTGAAGAAAAAAAAATAGCTTTAGACTATACAAAACATCCGAAGTGTAATGTAGAAAGGGTGATGTGCCCTGGTATCATATGAGTTAGCAAAAATGTACAAAAATTTGTGTTCAAAACATACATCATAGAAGCTGGGCATGGTGGCTCATGTTTGTAATGCCACCCCTACAGAGGCACCTGTGAGGTTAGCCTAGGCTCCATAGCTAGTTCCAGGCCAGCCCGGGTCATATACGGAGACCCTGTCTCATACAACAACAATGATAAGAACAACAACAAAAGCCTGAATCCTATAAACCAAAGTGAGTCAGCCTACTTTAAGCATGGAAGCTTATTTTATCTGACCGTGAAGAGAGGGAATCTAGGTCTCCACGATCCTTTATTTTTCCAAACAATTTATTGATATTTCTTTGTGTCTTCTACTATATATGTATAGTGGAGGGACATAGAGGGAGACATATATGCATACATACATATTATATATAGTATATATGTGTGTCCTCTCATGTCTCTCAGCTTGTTGTGCTGTGGGGGCTTGCATGTTGCTGGGATGTTGAAAGCTATGCCCCTGTTATCTTGGTGGACAAGTTTCAATTGAGCTTCCAAACTAAAACAGACTAAGGAGAAAGACCCAGCAGCCCACCCCCTAAATAGTTAGCCATTGAAAACTCTGTGAATAGCAGAAAAATACTGTGAAATATAGTGCCAGAAAATGAGCTCCCAGGTGGGAAGACATTCAAAAGATGACTAGGGGAAAGTTTCCTCCTCAAAGTAGAGTGAACCTTGATGACTGAAATGGAGTAAGCCTTTGAGACCTCCTTTTGCTGATGTGGCATACATCAAAATGAGAAAAAATATACTGACTGCAACACTGGGCTCAAACATAAAAAGATCATGTGCCTAGCGCAGTATTGGGTAGTGTTTCACTGTGTGGTATATGGGATGGCCATGAGTCAGATCTGACTCAACAGCACCCAACAATAACAGCAAATATGTATGTATACCAACATATAAATTACACACACACACACACACACACACACACACACACACACACACAAATATGGGACAGAACATCATCTGAGGTGGGATCCTATCTATGAAGTTAGCAGGCCCAATTTTCTCCATTTACTGTAGAGTCTATGGCATATTTTCCTAATATGATGTCTGAGGATACCGTTGAATCTAAAAATTAAACATTAATATTTATAATTTTGTTATTGTTGCTGTGAAAAAATTGAGTTAAAGCAAAATAGAGTCAGGACTCCGAAAATTAGTAAGTTTTAAACTCAATACCTGCTAGTTTCTGTTTTGTTATTATTTTCTTCTTTTTTCTAAAAATTTAGTATTGAAAAAAATAATCTAGGTAATTGAGGGCTTTATTACTTAAGGTTTTATTGCTTATAAATAATGGTACCATATGAATACACAAATTAGTTCAGCAAATAGAAATTTCCAATTATTTTATGCCTCATTGGAAGATAGAAGTTTCAATGAGGGTCCCTGGGGATCTGAATGTGCTTTGGTATTATTTAACACATTCATTAAGCAGTCAGTGGAAAATGGAAATGAGTGCACATCCAAATCTGTAATAAAGAAAGTTAGAAATGAGAGATAATAAATCTGCTTGATCAAAAATACAGATGGATCTGGACAGCTGGGGAAATTATTCAGATGGGAAAGAGATGTGTTTTTAAGTTAGTGGTAGTACAATAATGAATTTGAAGATGAATTATACATAGCATAGAAATATAAACTAATAAGAGGTGAAGATACATATGAAGTAATGATGGAGAGCACTATTTTAGTATATTTATTGACAAACTGGAAAAATTCAAAGTCAAGCAGTATGACAATGAATGATAATTTTATCACCTTTTCCCTAAACCGAACAATTGGGTAAGAAGAGAAAAATTACAATTCCAGGAAACTAAGTAATAAAATTTTGTCTGTAAGCTAGTGGACATTTTATAGAGTTATCTAATTTCAGGACAAAGTGATAATTTTGGTAAAAGGCAATTTAAACTAGCACGGGGATGGCTATTTGAATAGTTTGTATTGAAAACTTTGAATTCCCTAACATACAGCCAGTCTTGTAGATTAAACTTGAGTCTGTCTGTGTCAAAATTTTCTACTTGATCATATTCTTGTGACACTTTCTCTAGATCTGTAAGCTTCAAAGCACCATGACATATCCTTATCTTGCGTTCAAGATGTAGTGAAATGTTTCTAACCAAAGCTCCACAATTGCCTATTTTAACTAAACAAACAGAATTCTAATCCTCTTTATATAGTACATATTGTAACTATAAATTAAGCCAGACCATTTCCAGGGTTATAAAATTTTGCATTGCCAAGAACAACAAGAAACTACTATTAAAACACATTCAGCACCTATTTATTCCCAGGGAATCAAGTATTAAGCAAAATAGTTACTAGCTAATTTCAGTGAAAAATACCCTGAATTTAGGATATTCCTAGAACTTTATTTAAAAGTAAGCCACATTGAGATGATAATATTCACCTCAAACATGTATGGAATCAGGAAAACTCAATTTCAGGAAGTATAATATGATGAGAGAAGACTTTTTTTGAGCATTTATGAAATATAAATTCTTATACTAATTCTGACCCTTTTGCTTTGTTGTCTTAATAAGCTTCTTATTCTCTCCAGGACTGACTAAAATCAGGATTCTAAATGTTTATGACAAAATTAGAAATATTTTATAAAGGTAAATTGTCACTATCAACATTAGGAATATTAGTTATTAATATTTTATTAATAATAGTTGTAGAAACAAATATAATCACTTTCCAAGTAAAATACAAACATTTGTTTTTATAAAATTTAACTTTAGTTTGAACCTTCACACTTCTGCATACTAAAATTTTAACATTTAATTTCACTCAATACAATGGTGGGTTTAGAATGCCATAGCAAAATGATATAGACTGGGTAGCTTCAGCACATTTATTTCTAGTATTTTTTGAAACTAGATGGTCCAAGTACAGAGTGCCAGCATGGTTGACGGCTGGTGAGGGCTTTCTTCTTGGCCTTGTTGATGTACCTTCATATGGCAGAAGAAAGAGACAGAAAGAGGCAGAAAAAGAGACAGAGAAGCAAAATTATGCTCTAGTCTCTTCCTCTTCTTTTAAGTACACCGATATCATCATTGGATTCCACTCTCACAGCCTCATCTAAACATAATTATCTTCCAAAGGTTCCATCATAACATTGAGGGCTAGGGCTTCTGCCCCTTTTGGGCAGACCCAAACATCAGAGTGTCATTAACTTTTCTCCTCTTTGATTTTTTTCTTTGTTTCAAGAAAGGAATTCCATTACTTTGAGTTTCTATCTTCTGTGTTTTTAGAGTTTTTTTCTGTTTTACTATCCTTGCTACCCTACATAACTGTTCATCATCATCACCAGTAGTAATGAATTTAAATATCTCCAATAAGTCATAATTAGTATCACTTTTCATTTCATATGCTTTCAGTTAGGGAAATAGATGCTTTCCTGTTCTGTCATTTCCCCAGAAAGGAAAACACTTTGGTATTCACTGTAGCTTCTTCACTATTATAAATGGTGTTTCTTCCTGCACTGCTTTCAGCTGCAGTCCCAGAAGCACTTACTAATGCTGAAATCCTCTCTTGGGTGATTTTCTGAATTGGAAATTGTGACCTTGAGGCTGTACTGATAGATCACTTCTTGTGTACTCTGATTCCATGGTTATGTTGAATTCCAGAGAATAGCATCTTCCCTTTGCTCTGGAAGATTCATACATCCCAAGGGCCTTTGCTTCTCTTTTCTCATGGGATCCATTTCATGTATGTGCCCTCTCTGCTGAATCCAAATAGAAACATATGGCCAATCATACTCTTATGATTTGTCACACAGAAAAATAGTGGGAGAGCTCAGGTAAAACACACAAATCAAGGAGTAACCTAATCCAAAAAATGTCTTGATAAAACACGTATGGTTTACAGAATATTTTTGAATGAATCATACATGTAATAAATTGTTATTAATTTTTGAGTGAGAATTTAACAGATTTCCATAATTAACTTTACATTTTACTATAAAATTCTAGTTTTGGTACATCTCATTTTGAGGACTAAACAAAATTATCTCATTAATAGCTGCCACTCTATAAAACAGTCCAATAAGATCATCCCAGTTTATAAGGGAGGAGGCTGAGTCACAAATACTCCCAGATAGTAAGCAGAAGATCCAGAGCTAGTATATTATTATTCTATCACAATTCAAAGAAGTCTAAGATCTTAAAAACGGTCTCTGAATAATGGGAAAATATTTCAATCAGCCAAAGTCCTCAAGTGCTTTGGTGAAACTCAAAGCATGGAGGTAAAAGTGACTCTCACCAGCCCCTATATGCTATACTGATGAGCTATGAAACAAAATTCCTGCCATCTGGAGTTTGGACACTCTGGAAAATTCTACTCCCAGGGCTCACAAGCATACTTTGAAGACCTTGATAAAGTTATTTGGGAAAGTCTGTACATTGCTGACTCTGCCCTGGAAGCACACATTCAAGAAGACACGCAATAAATTATGGATTGTTTAAAGGCTCAGTGTAATACAATGAAATGACAATCATCCTGAAAACCAAGGTCTTTCTGGGAAAATTCTATACTAGGCAGCAACTCTCTCCTGACCTAAAGGGCTCAGAGCTGTCATTGTACACTCTTACTGCCATAGCTCATCATCAGTCTCCACTCTGCTTATATTTATATCCTAGCTCCCCATTAAAGAGGATTGGCTTAATAAAAGAGGAAATACAACTAAATATTATGAAACCAAAGTAGCCAAATGATACTTGGAAAAACCCAGGGTAAAAAAGAAAAAAAACAGAAAAATGTGATAAAGAAGAACACCAAGTAACCCTTATACATAAGGACACATGCATATCATACCCAATGGTTTCTTTGTATCCCTGCAGGTGAAATTGTAGGTGTTTTAACCTCGAACTATGTTTACTATTTTTTTCTGTGACAAATCATTTGATTTATCCTAGAGTATATGGTTCTGTCATGTTTTCCTTTTCTAATTATTGATCCCAGTATTAGGAAACAGATATCCTGTATTAAATATGGCATTCTGTAATGCTGTTTACTGGTGTACAGCAGAATCCAATTCAAAGTGAGTTGAGAAAAAATGGAGTATTTAACTAGCATAAGAGAAGTCTAAGAGGTAGAAATAGCTTTAGGTGTAGTATGATATGTATGTCCAAACAAAATATTAAAAACTAGCTCTCAAAAGGCAACTCTTCATCACTGCTTTACTTTTATTTTTATCGACTTTATTCTTTAAACAACTGTCCTTAGCCACAAGTAGTACTAAGTGACAACTGGTGACTCTAAGATGATGCTGTATGTTTAGACATTCTTTTTGAAACAAAACATTTTTCTTTGTCTATTGAAATGCAGTAGAATCTATGCATAAGTATTTTACTGGTCCACCTGTGGTAATGAGTTTGGTGAAGAGATTGAAGTGCCTTGAATAGTTATATCAGAGTCACATGTATTGGTAAAATTAAAGGTTGAACCAGTCTCCCTCAAATCACATGTATTAAGAATGTGGAAAGGGTTGTCTCCTCAAAAAAGTCAAGGTACTTTTACCAAATGAAATGAAATGATTGCTGTGTAGGCAAAATTTTATGTCTCTTATACTCATGGGAAGTGTGGGAAGCAATGTATATTAACACAGAGTCTACGGATGATGTGTGCTTAGAGCTTGTTGTTGTTGTTGTTAGGTGCCGTCAAGTCGGTATCCGACTCAGAGTGACCCTTGTGGGGTTTTCAATGGCTGACTGTTTCAGGATTGCCTTGGGAGTGGATTGCCAGGCCCTTCTCCCATTTTTGTGGTGCTGGGAATTGAACTCGGGACCTCAGAGACTGCAGCACAGTGCTCTACCAACTGAGCTAAATCCCAGCCCGCTTAGAGCTTAGAGAGCACTTAAACACTATCATGCCCTTTGTTCACTTTTTGGATAGGATTTATTGGGGAGCACATTGGTAATATTGTCATCAATTAGCAAATAGAGCTGAAATGACAAAGATTGAGGACCAAAATGAATCAATTGGTATTATAGCCATATTTATCAGACCTGCTCATATGAAACCAGTATATTTTCCAGCCAAAAGAAAGACTACATCACAGAAACTCAGCCTATAAAAATGCAAAAGAGTCATTGATTACTCAGAATAAACAGAAATAGCAGCAGACAGCTGGAAGGGAGGAATCAGAGATAGGGTGATACAATTTTGAGAAAAAAATGCCTTTGCAAAACTATATTACAGAGATTAACGGACAGGAGGTAGGTCTTCAAATACAAAAGCATTGCTAAAAGTAGAAACTTCACTTGCTAAGCTGAAGGCAGCTCCAATAACTGTCTGCCTCAGAACATGTGTTGGGCTTTTCCATCCATTCTTCACTATCAAATGTTAAAGTATGGTAATTGTGTATACCATATAAGTATAAATGATGTGCAAAAACTTATAGCTATTGCAGATCAAAAACCATACCCTTGTGGGAAAAGCATCCAAGGTTCTGGATAAATATGAGGTTACTTTAAAAAATGATTAAAATTCTAGAATTAGAGCATAGTCTAGTCAGCTTGAAGCTGGAAAAGTTGAAAATTTGAATGACATTTTGTTTAGTCATATAACTTATACTAGCAAGCTTTCTTGTGTACCTACTGGGGGAGTGGCAACAGGGGACTGAGCTCATACTGGAGAGAGGAACACAAATCTACAGGCTCCATGAAACACTCCCAGAGCAGAAGCGATGCCTGAAGTGCATAATGCTAAGAAAATAGGGAAGCAGGTCCACAGTTTTTAAACTTGATTTTGTCAGTGGCTGTGGCCAGGACAAGAGCAATGCATGATGGGCATAGATGTTGAGAAAGCAGGGAAGTGCACTAGAGCTTTGTAGACTCAAATTAAATGATGAACATAACCACATCAGCAACATTAGTGAAAGTGCTTGAGGATGTATGAGTTGAGAAATTAGGAGGGTGTGCCAACAGCTTGTAAATTTGACATTGGTGTGGGGCAGGGGCAACTGCTCAGAATGTTACTGACCAACAGCCAGTCAGCACATGGGACTTCCTAAGCAAGTCCTGGTTGGTAGCCACGTAGATGGGACTGCTCTACAAAGGACAGGACTATAGACATTCAAATCTGGGGACTTTTTAAAAAATACTTTTTTTTCTTTAAATTTTCTTTTTCTTTTTTTATTTCATTTTCAAAATTTTCACTTGTTTTTTCTTTTTAGGTTATCCTAGCTATCTGATGGCTTACCGCTGCTGTGGCAAAAGATCTCTTTAGAATATTGAAAAGTAAAGATGTCACATTGAAGACGAAGGTGCGTCTGACTCATGCCATGGTATTTTCAGTCTCATCATATGGTTGTAAAAACTGGACAGTGAACAAGGGAGACAGGAGAACAATTGATGCTTTTGAATTGTGGTGCTGGAGACATGTATTGAATATATCATGGGCTGGCCAAAAGAACCAACAGATCTGTCCTAGAAGAAGTGCAACCAGAGTGCTCTTTGGAAGCAAGAATGGCCAGACTGAGTCTTACATATTTTGGACATGTAGTCAGGAGAGATCAGTGCCTGGAAAAAGACATCATGTTTAGGAGAGTGGCAGGTCAATGAAAAAAAAGGAAAACCCTCCACCAGATGGATTGACATAGTATCTGCAACAATGGGCTTAAATACAAATAAGATCGTGTGCCTGGCACTGAATCAAGAAGTATTTAGATCTGCTGTACATAGGGTCATTATGAGTTGGACTCAACTCAACAGCACCTAACAACAACAGATGTTTGATTATAATAGTTTTCATGTTAGTTTAACCCAAATTTATGTGTATAAAAGATGACTTTTATGTTTGTATTTGTTACACTTCTTGTGATGTTATATGTAACCTTACAAACTTTTCCTACAGTGTACAAGCAGATTTCTCTTTTCATCTGCTCTTCTCTTACCAACATCTAGCAATCTCTTTTCTGCCTATTCTTTTCCCTTACTCCTATCCAATCCTATTCTTCCTCTTCCTTCTCCACTACCTCCTTCTTTTATTTTCATCATTCTACCATTGATACCTGTAGCTAAATTAATGTCTAACTGCAAAACTTACTGTAATCTATCCCTACCACTTTCTTTCCTAAGGTATTTCCATTAGTTTTAGCTGGTCTCAAATTATTTTAGTTTTAATTATAAATATGATTTTGATCAGAAATATTACTATAGCAGGGGTTTGCTTTGTTCACTCTGAGTGATACTTGGGATCAAGACCAGAAGACAAAACTGTACACCAACAAGATGCGCAAATAAAACAGAAAGAAATGACTATCCAAACAGATTTTAAAAACCAATACAGAAATATAAGAAATATGAAAAAGCAAGATGATGGGAGTCCTTCAAATGACTATACTCCTCGACAACTGAAACCAAAGATACTGAAATGTTTGAAATATCAAAGGATTAAAAATCTACTTAGAAAAATAAATGATGTGAGAAAAACAATAATAAACAGATGAATGAACTGGTTAGGTCAATTCAGTCACTTGACTTGACAAAAATATCTAACTTAGAAGAAAAATTTAGCAAAGAAATTGAGCTCATGAAAAATATCAAACAGAAATGTTGGAAATGTAAAGCCTAATAAACCAAATAAAAATCATAGTAGAAAGTAACACCAGCAGATTGGATACAGTGGGGAAAAAAGAGCATCAATGGTGGAAGACAACTAGAAGAAATGCTATCTTCTGACACTAGCACAGAAATAAAAGGAATATGACTGCAACTTCCAAAAATGATAATACAATATACAGAGACAACCTAAGGATCCACCGTGTAGAAGAAATAGCCACCAAGGTAAAAAGTATAGAAAACATATTCGATGAGATAATAATAGGAAACTCCCCAAATAAAGGGGAAGAAATATACATAAAAACACTAAAGGCATCCAGAACCCCAAAAAGACATGAAGAGAAAAGAATCTTTTCCATGCCATTTATAGTTGGAATGCTAAAACCACAAAGCATAAACACATTTTTAAAGGCTGAAATAGAAATATTCTACCTCACTTACAAAGGCAAATCCATCAGCATAACATAAGACCTCTCCTCAATAAACCTAAAATCCAAGATAGCATAGAATAATGTCTTTCAAGCACTGAAAGAAAATAACTGCCAACCAAGACTGCTCTATCCAGCAAAGCTATCTTTCAATATAAATGGAAAAATAAAGAATTCGCAATAAATCTGAACAATTTAGGACCACTAAACCAGTGTTGCAAAAGATACTTAAAGCAATTCTACACACAGAGGAAGAAGACAGACATAAATATGAGAACACAGGAATGAATAAATCCCATGAGAGGAACACATGAACAAATGAAAGCTAAGATAGAAGTAATGACGTGTAACTTAGTATACAAGCAAACCCCTATGTACAAGGGATAAATTAAAGAACAATCACCACTGAAACCAACTAGAAAAACAGCCAACAAAATTACACAAAACACCAAATTTCTCTCATAATAACCCTAAATATAAATGGTCTCAATGCTCTACTTAAATGACATAGATTTACCAATTAGATTTTAGAAAGAAAACCCAACTATTTGTTGTTTTCAAGAGACACATCTCACTCAAAAAGACACACACAGACTGGATGGAAAACAATACCAATTTACTGAGCATATGGAAGCCAAAATAAACAAATAAATAAATAGTAAATAAAGAAAAAGAAAGAAAGCAGCAATCAAGAAAGCAGGGGTTTCTACACTGATACCTATAAAGTTGACTTCAGCCCAAAATTAATCAAAAGGGACAAAAATGTTACAACATATTAATAAAATGAACAATCAAAGAGATATAACGATTGTAAATATTTATGTGCTACACACTGGCACATCTACTCTCATAACAATAACATTACTAGACATATAGGAATAGATAGGTCCAGATACAATAACAATGATTGATTTCAATATCCCACCCTCATCAATAGACAGATCATCCAAACAAAAAATTGACAAAGAAACCATACAGTCAAACAATACCATTGAGCAACTGGACTTAACAGATATCTACAGCATATTTCATCCAACAGATGAGGAATACACATTCTCACATTCTTCTCAGCACCACATGGAATGTTTTATAAAATAGACCACTCTTTAATTCACAAAATTAGCCTTACCAAATACAAAGAAAATGAAATAATCCCTTGTATCTTACCAGATCACAATGGGATAAAACTAGATGCCAATAGCAAGAGAAACTACAAAAGTTTTACAAATACATAGAAATTGAACAACATGCTTTTGAATAATCAATGGTCATTGAAGAAATCAGTGACAAAATTTAAAAACTCCTAGAGCCAAAAGGAAATGGAAACACAACCTGCAGAACCTTTGGAATACATCAAAGGCAATTCTATAAGGGAATTTCATAGATATACGTGCTCACATCTAATAGTCAGGGAAAGGTAAAATAAATTACTTAATAGTACATCTTAAAGCATTGGAAAAACAAAACAAGCCAATCCCAAAACTAGGAGACAAAAACAAATAATAAAGATCAAGGCAGAAATCAAATGGAAGGTAAATGAGCAATACAAAGCATCAATGAAATGGACAGTTAGTTCTTTGAAAAAATAAACAAGATCAACAAAACCTCACACAAACAAACCAAAAGAAAGAGGAAGAAGATCAAAATTAATAAAATTAGGGATGAGAAAAGCATTATTACACCAGATAGCAATGAAATACAGATGATCATTGAGGATTACTCTGAGAATTTGTAATCTCCAAAAACTAAAACATAGAAGAAATGCATTAATTTCTTAATACTTATGCCCAATAAAATTAAATCAAGAGGATATAAATAATTTAAACAAATGTATAACAATAAGGGAAATTGAGGCCGTAACATAACCTCCAAACAAAGGAAAGCCCATGTCCTGATGAGTTCACATCCAATTTCTATCAAACGTTTAAGAAGAGTTAATATCTACACTTCTCAAACTATTCTATGAAAGAGAAAGGTAAGGAATATTCTGAAGCTCTTTCTATGATGCCAATGTCACTCTTGTACCAAAGCCAGACAAGAATAGAAGAAAAAAATAGAAAACTATAAATCAACTTCTCTGATGAACATGGACTCAAAAATTCTCAATAAAATACTTGCAAACTGAATACAGCAACACCTAAAATTATTCAACATGATCAAGTGTGTTTCATTCCACAGGCACAAGACTGATTCAATATATACAAATCAGTAAATGTATTTACAATACATCAATAGACCCAGATACAGAAACCACATCTCAGAAAAAGCATTTGGAAAAGTTCAACAGTTCTTTATGAAAAAAGTCATAAAGAAATCAGGCATAGAACAAACATATCTCAACATCATTAAGGCTATATAAGACAAACTTATAGTCAATATTATACTAAGTAGGGAAAAACTGAAATAATTCTCTATAAAATCAAGAAAGAGACAAGAGTGTCCTCTATGTCTACTCTTACTTAATATGATTGAAGTTTTAGCCAGAGCAGTAAGGCATGAGGAAGAAATAAAAGAGATACAAATAAGGGAATGAAGAAACCAAATTATCCCTATTTGTTGAAGGCATGATCCTGTACTTGAGAAACTAGTAACACTCCACCAGAAAACTCTCAGATTTGAGAAGTACCTTCAGCAAAGTAGCAGGATTCAAAAATCAGTAGCATTCCTAAATACTAATAGTGAACATGAAGAGAAAGAAATCACAACAATAATCCCATTGACCACACACTCAAAAATAATATTGAGGAATAAGTCTAACCAAGGATTATAAAGACCTCTACAATGAAAATTTCAAAACACTAATAAAAAAAAAAAAAGATACTAAAGGATGGATTGGAAGAACTAGTATTTTTTAAATGGGCATAATGCCAAAAGTGATCTACAGATCCAATGCAATTCTCATCAATATCCCAATGTTATACTTCATGGAAATAGAAATAAAATTCCAAAATTCATATGGAAACATGAAAGTCTCCCAATAGCCAAAATAGTCCCAAACAGAATGCAGGAGGCACCACAACACCTGACATCAAATTATATTACAGGGCCATAGTAACATAAACAGCTTGGTATTGAAAAAAAAAAAGACATGAAGAATAAATGGAATATTGCCGCAGTCCAGCTGCTGCCTAGGATCCAGAGATTCCCGAAGGCAGATGAGGAGTCGGTGATGGGTAACAGACACAGCAGCTCGGAGGAAGTGTGGACCTGTTCCATTTATTTTTCAGATAGCTGAGTGTTGTATACAATCTTTTTAGGCTTATGTTGTGCAAGCAGTAAGAATAGCACATGTAGTTATCCATGAAACAAAGTTTTACAAGCACCTGATAATCATAACAACCCATAGTTCAAAACATAAACTTTACTACCTCCAGATATCAAACACTTGGAAGGTCTCTCTCTTCTCAGGCTTTGCATAAATGATAAACTATAATAGCGTATTTGAACTCTATTCTTATTGAACAACAGCCTCTACTCTTTTTCTCTAACTGGGAATCAAGGTCTGTAGATAAGCACCTCCCCATGTTGTGCATCCACTCTTTTCCCCAGCTGAGAGCCAAGGTCAACCTCTGGACAGATAAGCACTTCCATGTTAAATTGTCAAGAAGGCTTTTGTGCTGTGGGAACAGGCCTGTGATTTCTTTTGTTGTATACTTGCTTTATAAACCTTAGCTATCATAGGTAGGGCCACTTCAGTCCAAGTAGGGGCTAACAACTCAGCCTGCTGCAGCTGAAACATAAATTACTTAATGCTTGAGTTCCAGGGTAGAAATCACTGATCAGCTTTAACTAAAATATTGTCCACATAACCTTTACAATTGGAGGTCATTACTTTTAATTCACTTACAAATTGCCCCAGTTGTGTCATTCTTTCAGCATTTGTTTCATTAGAGTTCAATACAATATTAGTTATGAGTATTAGTCCTAAACATGAAGTAATTGTGTACATAATAACTAGAAGCAGTAATCCTATTCCTAGAAAGCAAAAAGCACATTTTCCTTTTCTCCATCCCCATCCATTTCTTGGAAGATGAGTTCCTTGAACCCCTCTTCCCCATATCCAGACCTTGTCAGACAATATGTTTAGAAATGTCTGTGGCAGAATGAAACAAAAGACCCAGAAATAAACCCACAAAGCTACAGACACATGAGTTTTGACAAAGGTGCCAAAATATACATTGGAAAAAAGATAGCCTGTTCAGTAAATGGTACTGGAAAAACTGGATATCCACATGTATAAAAATGAAAATAAATCCATATTTCACACTCGGGACAAAAATCAATTCAAAATAGATTGAAGGTCTTAATATAATACCAGACTTTGGAATAACTAGGAAAAAATGTAAGAAACACAAGTACTTTCTTAAAAGGACTACAATAAGCCAGGAAATAGTACCAATAATTGAGAAATGGTATTACATGAAATAAAGAAGCTTCTGCACTGCAAAGGATGTAATCAATGGACTACACAGAAAGCTCACAGAAAGGGAAAATGCAAATTATATATCTGACAGAGGATTAATATCTAGGATATATAAAGAACTCAAAAAATTAAATGTCAAAACATAATCCAATCAATTAGTGGACAACAGAACTGAACATACAGCTCTCAAAAAGAGAAACACTATGGTCAACAAATATTTGGGAAAAAATTTAACATCCTTAGCCACCTGGGGAATGCAAATCAAAACTATACTGGGATTCTATCACACCCCAGTCAGAATTGCTTGCATCAACAAAACAAACAGCAGCAAATGCTGGTGAGGATGCAGAGTTTAAAAAAAAACTTTTACACTTCTGATAGGACTGTACATTAGTACAGTCATTATGGAAATCAGTATGGAGATTCCTCAGAAAATTTAAAGTAAAACTACTATATGAGCCAGCTATAACACTACTGGCTATTTGTCAGAAGGAATCTAAGTCATCATACTATAAAGACATTTACACTTCCATGTGTTGTTGCATCACTGTTCACAATTGAAAGAAAATGGACTCAACATGTAAGTCTAGACTGGATTTTTAAAAAATGTGGTATATATACAAAGTGGAATATTATTCAGCCACAAAGAAGAATGAAAATATTTCATTTGCAGCAAAATGGATGGAACTGGAGATAATTATTATAAAAAATAAGCTAGCATCAGAAGAATAAATACTGTGTGCTTTTACTCTTACACAGAAACTAGATATACCATAAAAAGAAATATATATGTGTATGTACACACACACACACACACACACACACACACACACACACACATGCACACATAATGTATTGTCTTGTATATATCTAAAATTTGGAAATACCAAGGAAGGAGGGAGAGGAGGAGCAACTTTGGGGGTAATGAAGGAGAAAACAAGTGCAAAATACATGCTGTAACTGTAGAAAATCACATAATGAAACTCATTATATGGTACTCAGGTTAAACAATAAAAAGAAAGAAAGAAAAAATTTAAAAAACGAAAAGGATTAAGTGCATACACTTTCATTAGCAGGTTCAGCTAGCTTATTTGTGCATTGAACATAATCTCCTAAAAACTACCATAAGCAAAATATAACAGATTGTAAACGGTTGCTCATATTAACTTAGCTGCGTACTTGTAATCTGTCTAAGCATTATTTAACAGAACATAATTGCAAAACAGTATGATACCTCCGGAGTTTGGAAGACTGTTATGTGCTTAACTCATATTTAGCAACCCTAGAAGAGTAAAACATAAAATATTTAAGCATGTAGTTTTTCTCCAAATTGAAAAGTACATTTGAAAATATTTTAAAATTATATTTCTCCTGGTATTGCATATCGTGCCTCTTAGATAAAAAACATAATATGGAAAAAATTAAAAAAATACGTGTACATAAGACAAAGCATCTTGGATTTTTAATAATTGTGCTTTGGTGAAAGAGAAAATTATTTTCTAGAATTCCAAAAGTTAGACTTTAAATGTTAAGAGCCAATTTGAGAAGTCTGTGAAATAAGACTTACATTATAAAATACAAAGAAGGAAGACTGCAACATGATAATCTTCCAGCTGTCAAACAGACAAGGATTCCTCTAGGTCAGGGATCCCAGATGTATCAGCATCATCTGAACACTTAGAATTCTAAGATATCAGGCTCCATCCAAAGAGCTGTTCAAATAGAAATTGAGGGGATGGAGCTCTGCAGTTCGTTATTTAACCAGCCCTGCAGATTGATCTGATGTCCACGAGTACTGGAGAAACATTGTTCTAGATTAAAAGAGCTTCTATAGAAATTATTTAAAGGTAGTTGTTTGAAAAGGCATCACTATGCCTTCTTCATTTAGAGGCCAAATCCTTGGGTGGGTCATGGAATGGTCAGTGTAAAACCTTGAGGGTAGACTAGGAATCTGTGGGTATAGATTTCACCTCCCTTTTGATCATGGAGCACAGGACTTCATGTGCTTTACATATATCCTCTGTGGCATGAAGTCAGGGCCTTGCAGCAGCTTCAGAGTTCTGAGTAGTGCACAGAAAGCACAAGAAGATTCCCAAGTACCCCCAAATAGGGGCAGAAATGTTAAATGATGTAAAGCTGGGATAAGAAACACTCCATATCTGAAGATCTTTGTGATCAAAGACTATGGCTGAATGCATACATATTTCAGCAACAGATGCAGAAATCTCTCCATTTCCTTATGATAGGATATTCTACTATGTTTTATACCTGTTCCTAAAAGTAGATCATCTGGAGAGAAGGGTCTAGAAAAAGAATTCTCAAAGTAATTGAGTTACATTGAACTGGTAGTATCCTGAAAAATGGGAGTATACAGGTTGTTTCATTTAAGAAAAGTAATACCAATTATATACTTGTTGTCCTACTTTAGTCTGTAATTATTCATTTTAAATATGGTACCATTAAATCCTGTGGAAGATTCTAATGAAAAACGTTCCATGACTACATCATTACTATTTCTAACTTGGAAGATATGACCGTTAGTCAGCTTTTCATCCCTGTGACAAGTACCTGAGTTACCAACTTAAAAAGAGAAAGGTTTATTTTTGACTCAGGGTTTCAGAGGGTTTAGTCCATGCTCACTTGGTCCTGTTGGTTTGGGCCTGTGGCATCACGGTACATGATGGCATAAACCTGTTACAAAGAGAGGTCTGCCCACATCCCTGTGGCTCAGGAAGGAAAAAGAGTGAGACAGGTGGTGGGTAGGCTCTCACTACCCCCTTGGAAAGTACACCCCCAGTCACCTCACTTCACTCCTCTCCCCACCTCCTCTGGGCCCCACCTCTTACACATTCCTTCATCTGTCAAAAGCACTACAGGCTGCAGAGCAAATCTTTAACACATGGTCTTTTGGGGGACATTCCTCATTTATACTATAGCAATATGTCTATGCATTGATTTTAATGATGCCAGTAGCTAACATTCAATAAGTATGAACTGTGTTTCAATCATTATGATAGGTATTTCTCACTTGTTATTTCCTTTATGCATATAACAAATCTATGGGATAAATATTATTTAATGTATTAGAAAACTAAGACAAATAAGAACGAACTGTAGTAAGATGCAAACAGGAGTGTTTGACATCAAAACTTAAGATCTTAATCTCTAAATTATGCCAGAGTTGTAACAACACCTGAAGAACATATATACTATAGATTAAATACTAAATAAAACTTCTGGTCTGCATTATATATACTAGCAGTCAATAAATAGATGTTTGATGGTTAGATAAACAACATTAAATGTATATGTACTCCCCTTTGATTTCCCCCACTTCTCTGTCAGCTTGTGCTGTGGGAGCTTTTGTGTTGTGATGCTGAGAGGTATGCCACTAGTATTTCAGATACCAGCAGGACAGGTTCAATTGAGCTTCCAGCCTAAGACAGACAGCCCATCCCCCATACAATTAGCCATTGAAAACTCTATGGGTAGCAGTGAAATGCTGTCAAAATAGTGGTGGAAATGAACCCCCCAGGCTAGAAGGCATTCAAGAATCAACTCAGGAAGAGTTGTCTCCTCAAAGTAGAGTGGACCTTAAAGACAGGAATCGAGTAAAATCTTTGGGACCTTCTTTTGCTGATAAGGATGAATCAAAAAGAGAGAAGAAACATAGTAGGCAAGACCATGTGTATGGCACAGTGTTGGATAGTGTTTTGTTCTGTTGAACATAGGGTCACTATGAGTTGGATCCAATCCCATGGCACCTAAAAACAACACCTCTGATTCAGAAGTGTTTTACTTAAACAGGTTATCTAAATAGCACCACTCTTTTTCTTGCATGTTTCCTTAATCTGATTTATATTTGTTCTTAACCCTTAACACCATCTGACATATATTTATTTGTAAATTCACTTGGTGTTTTTCTTTCTCACTCATGTACAAGCTCCATGAGAGCAGGGCTTTGTCTCTCTACTGTGATGCTTTATATTTAGTTCTTGGCTTCTAGTGATGATTCAGTAAAGTTCTCAGCAATGAAATCCTTATATGTAAACAGTATTCTTGCAATTTTCAATCACATAAATATTTGTAAATGAATATTCACCTATGGATAATCCTTTTTCCTTCTATTACAAACACTGAATGTTAATAAAGTATTCCTTAGTATCACAAGCGGGATGTAAGGCAAACTCTTTTAAAATATTTACCAGTGTATTACTAGAGAGTAATTCTGTTGAATACCCAACCTTACCTCCATAATGATTGCAGTGATTGTTTGTTGACATTTTTGAAGCTGCTAAGTTGTCACTGCAATATGAGCTCATAGAGTGAGAGTTGCATGGGTTTACAGTAGAGAGAAGACTGAAGAGATAGAGACCAAGTTAGGAGGACGGTGGGTAGGGGATAAAAGCATCACGTGTGCCTTTCAAAGGTGTGTACTACCCTCTTGTGGTAGAGGTAATCCTAAACACCACTGAGTCAAGTCAACCAGCTGCTCCCCCAACCACCTGCCTATCATGATTAACCCAGCAGAGCACAACAAGTTCCTAGGCAGGGAGCCAATTGCAACAAAACCACAACTCTAAATGAGTGTATAAAATGAAAGGTTTTAGGATAGCAATCTCACACCCAGCAATTCCCAGGAACCTTTTATCTCAGCAAGCTGGGAAGGATTTTGTTTCTTATTTGTTATCACCTAGGGAAGATGTCTTGTTGGCACCAGGAGTTCCAGCACGTGTCTGCCAAGTCCATGTCAGTCTTGGCACATTTTCAACAATGTGCTATATAGTAAGAACATTAAACTGTATGCTACAGGAAAGTAACCTAGGGCCACCCAGATCTCTGTTCTAAAACCAGCAGAAATGTATAGGCTTCCTGATTGGCTGACAGATGGGCTTGGGGTGATTTAAAGTTTCAGTCCTAAGGGTGAATGCAACAGCTGCAGGGAGTCTCTGTTTTGTTCACTCAGCTTTCAGAAAACACGTTTTTTAGTTAAACTCTTTTTTTCTCTCCTCTTTCTTCTTTTCAAATTTTTTGTTGTGTGTTCGTGTATTTGTTTTTACTTTGTTGGCGACTGCAAAATAGACCGTGATTTTGTTCATTTGTTAAATGTTTCACTTTAATCCTGACTTTTCAGGGGTGTTTATCAGCTTTGTCTTCTCTTCCAGGTACCCTCAAATTAGCTAGAAAATAGAAAGAACAGGAAAAAAAGCCACAACATTTTTGTCATGTGTGATTGTATCAGAATCAGAAATTTTTTAGGAAAAGCTGTGGCAAGTGATCTCTTTAGAGTATTGAAAAGCAAAGATGTCACACTGAAGATGAAGGTGCATCTGACTCATGCCATGGTATTTTCAGTCGCATCATATGGTTGTGAAAGCTGGACATTGAACAAGAGAGACAGAAAAAGAATTGATGCTTTTGAATTGTGGTGCTGGAGATGTCTTTTGAATATACCATGGACTGCCAAAAGAACCAACAGATCTGTCCTAGAAGAAGTACAACCAGAGTGCTCCTTGGAAGCAAAAATAGCCAAACTGCGTCTTACATATTTCGGACATGTAGTCAGGAGAGAACAATCCCTGGAGAAGGACATCATGTTTGGAAGAGTGGCAGGTCAACGCAAACGAGGAAACCCCTTCACCAGATGGATTGACACAGTGTCTGCAACAATGGGCTTAAACATAAATAAGATCGTTTGCCTGGCACAGAATCGGCAAGTGTTTCGATCTGCTGTACATAGGGTTGCTATGAGTCGGACTCGACTGGACGGCACCTAACAACAACAACAACAATAACAAAACATTTTTAAATCTGTAAATTTAAAATTTTAAATCTGTAAATGTAGATTTGGAGGTAGGATTTATGCTCACCCCTAAAAAGCAGTTATTTACTTGCATCTCTGATATTGAGTACATGCAGAAAAACACCTTCCTTGCAAGAAAGGAGCTTTGGTACCTTCAGTCATGAATACGGAGAACTATGGAAAGGACTGGACATCAAATAGAGAAAGAAATAGAAAGTTATAATACAAGAGATAGGGTAGAACTTCAGAGAAAAGTAGCCAAAGGTAAAAGCTTTGCCACTTTCTCAACACTTTGTTATATTGGGGAAGAAAAGGAAACATTTTTTAATAATGAAGATGTTGCACTTTGGTGCTAAATGAGAATGCTATTGTCTAAATGAATTTCTCAGGCCCTTTTTCTCCTTTTCTGTATTGAATATTCCTTTTAGAGTGCAGAAAGGGCATGTATATGATTACAGAGCATCCAGATGAATTCCAAAACACAATCAGGACCTGAGAAAACAGAATGAGAAGTGGGATGTCTAAAATTACAATAGAATTCTTAAAATGTGATTCAAAGTTAGAAAATTAGTTCCTCTAAAGAAATAAAATCAAATTATCCTAACTAGTATATTATTGCCTCCCCATGACCACATTTTAAAATAATTTTAAACTTTGCTTTATATAGTAAGAATGAAAAGATAACACATCTTTTAAAATCTATTCATGTAATAAAAACAACCATGGCAAGTGGGCACAACCAATTTACATTATATGCACAGTAGCTCAGCTTTAATGAATGGCTTTATGCAAATGATAGACCACCTAGTATTTCATAAAATGTAATCAATGGATTGGAGTGTGGCTTTGTTAAATGAAGTTATCTGGCTATGGGATTCTAGTGTGAGGAAATCTTTCATGCTAACCAAAAGTAGAAAAATCATCATTCCTGGACCAAAGGAATGACAAAATTCCCAATCACCATTTCAGATGACTGTCAGAAAGAGAAAAGCTGATTAGTTCAGCATAACTACTTGATTATCCTCACAAAGTACAATCTTATTTTTTATGCAAAATGGGTTGCATTTTGGAAAAGCGTTGTTGCATGTAAAATGTATTAAAAGAGCTCCGTGATACGTGCCTAATGGTTTTGTATTGTTGAGGAGTTTGGAAGACATTTTTATGCATACAGATGTGCTACAGATCATTAAAGATCAAGTGTTTTCAGATTGCAAAGTCAACAGACTGACACTAAAACTGAAAGACAAGCAGCATCTTATTTAGAATCAGAGATTTAAGAAGTAGAAGTAAATGTGATGTTCTAATCACCATCCCATTCCATCCAAAATTTTGATTACCAATCTAGATTTTCAAATATCCTTGGACACTTTAAGTTAAAATTAGTATTTATGAATTAATTTATATTTTTTTCAGAAAGTGATGCTGCAAAAGAAAGGGATGATGTCAGATTTTGTAACAATTTAGGAATATGCAATCAAAAGCACAAAATGTGTTATGGTAGACTAATTTGACAATATGATCTCTGTAAAACAATGGAAAATTATGTCATTTATTAAAAATACCACTTATCAAATTTTGATAGAGATATTTTATATGTAAA
>VMDO01030088.1:0-21775 GCA_007922755.1 Pedetes capensis | reverse complement strand
TTTCTTTTCTTTTCTTTCTTTTTTTTTTTTTTGCGGTACTGGGAGTTGAACCCAGCGCCTCACACTCGCATGCTCTGCAAGTGCTAGACCACTGAATTGCACCCCAGCCCCCTTTTTTTTACTGTTTTGAGACAGGGTCTCGCTAAATTACACAGACTGCCTCTGGTCTCGAACTTGCGATCCTCCTACCTCCACTTCCTGAGCTGCTGCGATTACAGGCATGTGCCACTATGCCCGGCCACTTAATCTTATTTCTACCACCTCAAAGCCAGTACCACTTTCATGCTCATCCGCTGATCTGACCTCACAGACGCACTGGGCTCCCCTGCTCTGGTTTCTACTGTCTCCATCACCCTGTCCACTGTCTGCCCGAGAGTTATCTCAAAAACCCAGCTCGCATCCTACAATGCCTTTCAGGGTCTCTTCGTGTCCTCCTGGCTCAGTTTAGCTCTGTTGATAGATGGTTTCTCTGAGGCCCTGGGTTCGATCCCCAGCACAGCAAAAACTGGGAGAGGGACCTGGCAGCCCACTCCTGAAATAATCCTGAAACAACCAGCCACTGAAAACCCTATGAATAGCAGAGAAGCAATGACATGGTGCTGGGCATGGCACAGCGTCAGGGAGTGTTTCATTCTGTTGTACGTAGGGTAGCTGTGAGTTAGACCTGACTCCACGGCACCTAACAACAACAACAGAAATAAAGGATCCAATTCTCAAAAGTCAGTGCAAGGGCTGGCTCAGCCATCATCCCTTCCTGAGCACCCACACACTGTGTGCTTCCTGGCCTTGAAGGGGCCTGTCATCCACTCACCCTTCGGGCAGAAGTTTCCACTCACCTCCCAGTCCCCAGCGCTGGCTATTTTCCGTTGTGGTGGCCGACCACCCGGGTATAGAGGAAGGAGCTCAGGATGCAAATCTGGAGACCTGAGTCTGATCCTGACCCAGGCTTCCTACCAACTGACTTTGTGTCTTGGGCAAGTGACTCTTCCTCTTGGTTCACCGTGTTTAAGTAAAAGGAAGTGGCGCCAGATCATCTGGAAGTTTCCATCCACAGATAACATTCCGTAACCCTCAGCTATGTGCTTTCCCCTTTCTTCCCCCCACAGACTGGACGCCCTGGAGGGCAGAGACTAATGGATTCTTGGATCCTTGCCTGCCCTTCCAGCACCCAGTAGAAGCCTTCCACATACGGACTGCGTAAGACAGGATCTTGGCTAAGTGGATAGTTTCCGATGTTTTCCCTCCATCACGTTACCGTCCGTGGGTTGCTTTGGAGCCCCACGATATTTTTTGTGCCTTGCTAGTGACACGGCTCTGTCTAGAGCGCTCTCTTTCCTCCTTTCTGCTCCTCATGGTGACCAAGCAGACTCCAGTGTCATCTCTGAGGCCCCCACCCACAGCAGGGTGGCACTTATCACCTCGCCCCAGGCTTGGCAGCGTTTTGTTCCCTTGGCTGACGGTGAACTCCGGAGGCGCACGGTCATCGCGTCTTCGTTTTCACTGACGTGCTGGGGCGCTTGCCAGCTAGCAGACGGGAGGAGAGGAGGCGCTGGTGGCAACGAGCCTAAGAGAGCACCGTGCCCAGCGGACGTTCGGAACGCTTTGCCTCTCTTCTGACTGCTCAGAGTCCCCAGTCCCAACAGCACAGAACATAAGCCCAGTGCCCTTAGCAGTGTGGTGACAGGAACTCCTACCCCCATGACCCTTCTCCTGTCCTTGTAGCCACAGCTGAGAGGCAAGGACCTTGTTCTTCCGGCGGAGGCCACTGCACCCCAGAAGCCAGAGGCGTACCTGCTGTTCCTGCTAGCACATGGCCGCGGGCCCCTGGACACGGGAGGCCGACTGGGTCTGGGAGCCGAGGGGAAGCCTGTCGTCTAGGGGGAGCTCTGAGCGAGCCAGGGCTAGCATGGAGGCCCATCGCCCCACTCAGGAGTTTTCACGTGTCAGCCTGGCTTCTACCTTCCCCCTGCGGGGTGGAGGCCAGGGCTGCAGTCTGAGTGACTTCTCAGAACAGACAAAATAGTGCAGTCAGCCCCCAAGGGGTCGCAGGCTTTGGGAGTGGGGAGCAGAGAGGGCTGAGGCAGAGAGATACTAGTGATGATTGGCTGGTGGAAATGAGGTGGTTCTGGGAGAGAGACTTTGGGGGACTGGCAGACAGCAGCAGTAGCGCCCAGACCCACGTGGCATCAGCTTCACCTGGAGACTTTTGGGAGGTTTTGTTTTATGTGATAATATATTGTCCTATTCATAGTTTGGGGCTGGGATTTAGCTCAGTTGGTAGAGTGCTGCGCTACAGTCTCTGAGGTCCCGAGTTCAAGTCCCAGCACCACAAAAATGGGAGAAGGGCCTGGCAGTCCACTCGCAAGGCAACCCTGAAACAGTCAGCTATTGAAAACCCTAAGAGGGTCGCTATGAGTCGGATACCGACTCAACGGCATCTAACAACAACATTTGTAGTTCATTCAAGTAGCCCTTTCTGTGGGCTCATAAATAGAGATGGATGTTGTTGTGAGGTGCCGGTGAGTCAGGTCCGACTCACAGCGAGCCTGTGTACAATAGATAGAACACTCTGCCAGCACTATGTCCGTGCCTCTCTGCTATCTGTAGAGTTTTCAATGGCTGATTGTTTCAGGAGTGGGCTGCCAGGTCCTTCTCCCATTTTTGCGGTGCTGGAACCCAGGGCCCCAGAGCACACATAGCAGCACTCTACCAACTGAGCTGACCCCCCGCCCAGAGATGGATAGGAATACATTTTATAAGGTCTGATTGATTGGGAAAGAGCAAGCAGGTTTATCAACGTGAGTTCGGGAAGTCCCCACTGGGGATGGCCGAAGGTCAGGGCTGTGGATAGTGTCAGGAGCCAGGTCCCAGATCCTGGTAGGAGAGGCACAGAGGAGAGAATCCTTCTGTTTTTTTAAAACTACATACTCTTGCGCTCTTGAATCACCATCTCCAGGAGCAAAAGCAGCCAGCCCCGCATAGGGACAAGGACAGGCTTGGACAAGGAGTCCCGAGGCCGACCCAGTATTCCCAAGAATTAGCTATGTGACCTCAGACTGTTTGTTTCATATTTCATCTTTATGTCTTCATCTAATCAAAGGGAAGATAATACTTCCCCTAAAGCTTTGATGTGGGAAAAATCTAGGGGAAGGAGCTTTGTAAATAAGGGCCTGGCCAGCTACCTCTGGCCTGTGGGCCCAGGGCTATTGAACCTCCCCAGATGCTAATTATTAAGCTCAGGGGGAGAGAGGTATGTGTTTGTGAGTTGGGGGGTAAGGGGAGTCGGGGTGGAGCGATAGTCCCAGACTGTGGCCTGCCAGCCACATCCTTTCCAGCGCCCCTGGCAAAGGCCATCTGAAGCAGGCCCACCCGGGCGCTGGTAGCATGGCGGATCCCCTTGTGGGGGATCCAGCTCAGAAAGAAGATGAGGGCATGAATGGCCAGGTGGGGGGGCACAACCTTCCTGCAGGTGGGATGTTGACAGCTTCCCAGCCCTGAAGCCAGGCCAGAGAATTCCAGAGTCAAGGACAGCCCCCGGGCAACTCATTACTAAGATGAAGATTGGGTGGGTCACAGAGGGAAGGGCTGGAGGCCCCCTCCTCCATGAACCTCAGCCAGATATGCAGGGAGATTACAGGCTAAGGGCTGGACAAGGGCGGACAATCCAGTCCCTGTGTGGCTACGTGCCCCACAGCAGGGGAGACATGCCCACCATCTCAGGGACTCTAGCTTATCTGCAGATGAACCCGTGCCCTCTTGCCACTGACTCCTTCCGCATCGCGTGATAAACTCAGAAACATCCAGGCAGGCAAACAGTGGGGACGGGCAGTTTCCTTCCAGGCTGGCACTTTCTGTGCCAGGTAGGGCGAAGGGCAAAGGCCCTGCTGGAGACTCCGCTCCAGAGGAGTCCAGGTAAGCCTGGGTTATCTCGGGTGAAGGGCAGTGTCTGAGTCACTGATGTCATTTTGATGCCCTTGGCATTGCCCTTCTGGGTGCCAACAACCTTGGATGACTGAACCCAGCCGCTTGCTCCATCTGCAGCTTGGCGCTCAGAGCCACAGGGCAGAGTCTAGCTCCCTGCGGCAGGCCTGGGGCCTCCCCGCACAATGAGGCGCGAGTGGTCTTTCCAAGCCCTTCGGTGGTCTCTTCGGCAGTGGGAACGGGACCACTGGAGGCCAGAGGCGGGCCTGGCCAGCCTGGGAGCACCTGCTGCAGGCTTGGAAAGAGCCCTTTGGGAAGATCTGTGTCCAGAGGACTCAGGCATCTCACCTACCCACCGTCAAGGGCAGCCTGGTGCCTGTAGGAAGCTCCAGGAATAGAGGCCAGGCTTCCTCCTGGCCTCTGGCCTTCGTGTGAAAGTCCCTGTGGGAGGTGAGGGGGGGTCTCCCTTTGGGAGGCCTCAGGAGGCACCTGAGAACAGACGCGTGAGCCTGGGACTCAGGGACCTGGGTCCTAACTCTCGCTGGATGACGCGGAAGCGATTCGACCTCATGACTCCTCTTGTCAAACAAGGAGGCGGCAAGATGGCCTGGCTGAGCCTCAGGTGGTGAAAATCTAATGAGAAATCAGTGGAAGCCTCTTCTAAGGTGTAACGCACCATCCAAATGGCAGAGGACTTCATGGCGCCTACCTCTGGCCTGTGGCAGGGCACATCTGGCCACCCCTCCCTTGGCACCTCAGCCAGTGCTCCCTGGACTTTTAAGCTTGTGAATCCTCTGCACAGAGCACCAGGCACGATGGCAAAGAGTAAGGAAGGCAGGCAAGACTGTCACAGCCAATGGCCTCAAAGCGGGCCTGCTCTTGCCTCCCCAGCTCCGTGGCTTCTCTGTCTTCCCCTTCGGAGGAGTGGCCTCGCCATCCAGCCAAGTTCACAAACCAGTGTCCAGGCATCCAGGGCTTCCCCTTCCCTCATCAGAGCCACAGCACGTGACTGAGCAGGGAGTCTCTGGTTTTCAGAGCCCCTGGGCTGAAGAGTTCACTGGGAAGTCCCTAGGGGCTGACACTTCCTGGCATGGTGCTCAGAGAGGAAAGGGTGGGGAGGGGATGGAGAGAGAGGAGGTTTGTTTGAGGGGAGAAGAGGGAGAGTTGGGGGGAGGGGCCCTCGTAGGAGACACACTCTGAGGCGTTACGCAGGAATGGATAAAATGTCCAGGAGAACAAATGGCCGATATAGCCCCATCCCCACATCCACTTGGGAACAACGCCCTGAACCCTGCAACAGGGAACGGCCTAAGCCTTCCATGTTTTCCTTGAGGTGACTGGGCTACTATCTGGAGCTGGTAGAGAAATGGAGAATATGCCCTCCCCAGAGTACCAACCACCCATAGGTGTGTGGAAGACTTTCCGTACAGATACTGGACACAAAGGACCCCTCCCAAAAGATGGAAATTCAGCTGGAAAATAATAAAATCAGAGATGCCAAGGTTCCTCTCCTGACAGGCGAAATCGTCCCTCACAACCTGGCAATCACCAGAGGAAGGCACTGCCACACACCCGGCCCCCGGCTCTGCACTGTCTGCTCCCTGTCTACTTGTCTGGCTCCTCCAGAGCACGCTGGGGCCTCCAGCCTGGCCTCCTTCCAACGCCCAGGGCTGCCCAGCTCTCTTCCCCTCTGGCGCTGACCGGGCTATTGCTGCCGCTCCCCACAGAACTCTGTTCCCCACCCCTGCCACAGTGGTGAGCTTCCTCACCTGCGGGTCTCAGATTGCACAGCCCTTCTTAACAAAGCTGGGCTACAAGGTCGTTTCCCTGCTCCTCACCATTCTTGAGCAAAGCATCTTGTTTTTAAATTTGCAATATCAGTCGCAATATGTATTGCTGGGGTTTAGCTCAGTTGTAGAGCATTGCTCTGCAGTCTCTGAGGTTCCGGGTTCGATTCCCAGCACTGTAAAAATGGGAGAAGGACGTGGCGATCCACTCCGGAGGCAATCCTGAAACAATCAGCCATTGAAAACCCTGTGAGGATCACTATGAGTCGTTCATGACTTGACGGCACCTAACAACAACAACAATGTATTGATTCACATTGTTGTTGTTGTTGTTAGGTGCCGTCGAGTCGGTATCCAACTCATAGCGACCCTCATAGGGTTTTCAATGGCTGACTGTTTCAGGATTGCCTTGGGAGTGGATTGCCAGGTCCTTCTCCCATTTTTGTGTTGCTGGGGCCTGAACTCGGGACCTCAGAGACTACAGCGCAGCGTTCTACCAACTGAGCTAAATCCCAGCCCCGGATTCACATTATTTATTTAATTTTGTTCAGGTGAAATTCACACACCATGCAGCTATCCATGTTGAATTGTACAGTGTCATGTCATCGAGCGCATTCACAATACAGTGCAGTCATTATCTCTATCTAATGCCAGAGCATTTTTATCATCCCATAAAGAAAACTCATGCCCATAAAGCAGTCACATCCCAATGCCTCTTTCTACTTAGTCCCCGGCAAGCATCAGTTTGCTTTCTGTCTTTATAGATTTACCTTTCTGGCCATTCTGTATAAAAGAAATCACAAGATATGTGGCCTTTCTACTTGGCTTCTTTCACTGAGCATAACATATGAAGTTCATCCATGTGGTAGCATGAATCAGTACTTCATTCCTTTTTATGGCTGAGTAATACTCCTTTGTATGGCTGTGCTATTATGATGTATATATTTTGGTTTTCATCCACAGTCCCTGGCTCACAACTTCCTCCCTAAGACAGGTTGTAGAAATTAAAATTACTCTTCCCCATAGAAAGCGTCACAAAAACTCTAAACTTTCCCACCTTTCTGCCTTAGAGCTGGCCATAAGGAAATTCTCTGACCTACCCTTGTCCTCCATGTCATTGTTAGATGCTATCAAGTCAGATCTGACTCATGGTGACCCTAAGTACAGCAGAACAAAGCATTACCCAGCTCTGTACCATGCACATGATCTTTTTATGTTTGAGCCCATTGTTGCAGCCACTGTGTTTCTTCTCATTTTGCATCATGCCACATCAGCAAATGGAGGTTCCAGGGGCTTTACTCCATTCCCATCGTTAAGGTTGACTCTCCTTTGAGGAGGCAACAGTTCCTCAGGCGTTTCTTGAGTGCCTTCCAGCCTGGGGTTGGGGCTCATTTTTCAGCACTATATTTGACAGAACTTCTCTGCTATATGTGGAGTTTTCAATGGCTAATTGTTTTGGGAGTGGGCTGCCGGGTCCTTCTCCCTAGTCTCTCTTAGTCTGGAAGCTCAGCTAAAACCTGTTCAACATGGGTGGCCCTGCACGTACCTGAAATACCAGCATCACAGTAACACGCAAGCCCCCATCGCATGACAAGCTGGTAGACACATGTCTTGGCCTATAGCAGGTCATAAATCCTCCTCATTCCAGGGGGTTCTGTATCATCCCTGGGCGGAAGGAATGCTGCATGGAGACGCCAACAAGAATCTGAACAGACAGACCTTGCTGGGTTTTCCCACTCTGTGTTTGCAATCATGCCTACGCAGTGAGCTCTGCATTAAAATCCCAAAGAGCAGAGTTTAGAAACCTTCCATGCTGCTGAACACATGGCGGTCCAGGGAGGGTGGCGCCCCTGGAAAGAACTTGGAAGCTCTGTGCCCCTGCCCCGTGCCTAGCATCTCTTCCTCTCTTTCCTTTGTAGAATCCTTTATAATAAACCGATAAATGTGTTTCCCCCCAAGGAGGGGGTTATGTGAGCACCAGTTTATAGGCTGTGGATCAAATCATAGGGCAAACTTGGGGCTTGGGACTGATATTAACATACCGCCCTGGTGACCCATCTCATCAGCTCCCTGAAGTGAAACAGGATTGAGCAGGCCTGGTTAGTCCTTGGATGGAAGACCTGGGAACACCGGGTGCTGTTGGTTTGGGAGAAGGACCTGGCAGCCCACACCCCAAACAATCAGCCATCAAAAACCCTATGCATAGCAGAGAAGCACTGATAATAGTGACAGGCATGGCACCGTGTTGGGGAATATTTCATCTGTTGTACACAGGGTCGCTATGAGTCAGACCCGACTCAATGGCACCTAACAACAACCACAACATGGTGGAGGGGGCCATGATGGGGACTGAGCCATCACCTGTAGCCTCAGATACCATCTCCGGGTAGGAAATATCAGAAGTGAACTGAGTGAAGACACCCTGCCAGGGTCCGCCGCTGCAGACTTTCTTGCTTGCCAGTGAGGGAGAAATCCCCCCATGCCTGGTGTCAGAAGTCCGTGTTGACTGTGGTGTGAGAGGCGGGAAAACAGACGCTTTGTGTTTTCCCAGCACAATGGCTGCACCACACTCTCTAATCCACATTTGGGTTCTTTCCAGTTCTTTGCTGCTGTAAACATTTGTACACGTGCATTTGTTTAAACGCTTGCTTTCCATTCTTTTGCAGTGTCTACCCAGGAGTGAGGGCTGGGATTTAGCTCAGTGGGTAGAGCGCTGCGCTGCAGTCTCTGAGGTCCTGAGTTCAATTCCCAGCACCGCAAAAATGGGAGAAGGACCTGGCAATCCACTCCCAAGGCAATCCCGAAACAGCCAGCCATTGAAAACCCTATGAGGGTCTCTATGAGTCAGATACCGACTTGACGGCACCTAACAACAACAACAAACAACCCAGGAGTGAATTGCTGAGTCCTGTGGTAATCCTATAGTTAACTTTTTGAGGAATATTAATTTATTTTGAATGTTTCCGGTACCTGCTAGAAGCCCAAGCTTGCATCATCCCTATAGTAGTCACCAGCCTCATGTACTTATTTAAATTTGAATAACGTAAAATTAAATAAAATTAAAGAGGCAGACCAGCAGTCACACCAGCTATGTTTCAAGTACGTGGTAGCCATATGTAATTAGTGGCCGCCATATTTGCATCTCTCAGAAAGTGCTATTGGGCAGCGCTGGCAACATGGCAAACTCTGCCCTGTGGGCAGGAACCAAGTCTGCCTGGTCTTCCACAATATATCCAATGCCAAGCCAAGTGCCTGGAGCACAGGACTGCTATTGTGGAAGGAAGGAAGGAAGGAAGGAAGGAAGGAAGGAAGGAAGGAAGGAAGGAAGAAGGGAGGAAGGAAGGAAGGAAATAAGGAAGGAAGGAAAGAAGGAAGGAAGGAAGGAAAGAAGAGAGGAAAGAATGAAGCAAGAATGGAAGGAAGGAAGTCAGGAAAGAAGGAAAGGTGGAGGAAAGGAAGTAAAGAAGAAAGGAAGGAAGGAAAGAATGAAGGAAGAATGGAAGGAAGGAAAGAAGGAAATGGTTGCTTCCATAGTCCTTCCTTCATTTGCTCTTTCAAAATTCTGCAGGAGAGTCAGATAAAGAGTAAGTTTCCCTTCTCTGCAGATGACAAACAGGCTCAGGAGTTAAATACCTCCCCTGGAACCCTTGAGCTAGAACAGGCAAGGCACCTAGACTCTCCACTCTTTCCACAGGTGGATCCTCTGTGGATCCCAAGACCGTCTGGCACGGTGGTGAGGAGGAAGGCTGAGGCTCGGACATACGGGGACAGCTGACAGATTGGTCTGGCTCTGGTAGAGTGGGACATTTTCAGTCTCTAGGGGCTTTGAGCAGGACCTTATCCACTCTCCATGTTTTATGCATGAGCACAGAGGCTACAAGAAGTTGTGTCTAAGGGCTGAGTTATAAGGCAGAGAGGCTGGGCTGGGGATGGAACTGGGAGGGTTGGGAGGACAGGGCCATGGCCTTAGGGGGAATCCCTGAGGGTTTGGAACAGAGAGAACAGTTGCATAGTCTTATAATAAGGTCTGGTAGCACATGACGGGCCAGAATGAAGTGGAGGAAGAAACAAGCAGGAGAGCAGCCACAGCCTGAACCAGCATGTTGGTGGCAGGAAAGGGGGAGAAATGGAGGCGAACCAATCAGATCTGAATAACATGAAAGAACAGTGCTGGTGGGGGGTTACAGAGAGAGCAATG
Source organism: Pedetes capensis (assembly GCA_007922755.1). NCBI lineage: Eukaryota > Metazoa > Chordata > Mammalia > Rodentia > Pedetidae > Pedetes > Pedetes capensis. The sequence goes on along the minus strand of VMDO01030088.1, from coordinate 11,869 downwards.
GGGACCTTGAGCTCTCATGACTGGGAGCCAGGAAGCACGCGAACGTCACTCAGAAAAGAATTCAAGAAAGGTGCTGGTGTGTCCAGGAAGATTGAGCAAGCCTTAGGAATGATTCACTTATGGAAAATTCAAGCTAGAAGGGACTGGATAAGTGATCCGAGTTGAGTATCCTTTATCCAAAGTGCTAGGATCAGAAGTGTTTCGGAGTCTGGAGTTTTTCAGCTTTTGGAATACTTGCGTAGACTTTACCAGTTGAATATTCCTCATCTGTTGTTGTTATTGTTGTTGTTGTTAGGTGCCGTCGAGTCGGTATCCGACTCATAGTGACCCTCTGTACAATGGGAAACACTATTGTCAGTGCTTCTCTGCTGTTCATAGGGTTTTCAATGGCAGATTGATTTTTGGGAGGGGGTTGCCAGGTCCTTCTCCCAAGCCTATGGCTTCTGGTGTTCCCAGGCGGTCTCCCATCCAGGTACTAACCAGGCCCGACCCTGCTTAGCTTCTGATATCTGATGGGATCGGATGTCACAGAGCTATGGCTGCAGGCATTCCTCATCTGGAAATCTGAAATCTGAAATCCGAAACGCTCCAAAATCTGATACTTCTTGAACATCATGTCAGTGCTCAGAAAGTTTTGGATTCTAGAATCATTTGGGTTTGGGGGTTTTGGATTAAGGATGCTGTTTCATTCAACCTTTTTGTTTCATCATTGGAGAAGCTAAAGCCCAGAGAGGCAGGCACACTGGGTGGGAAAACTCAGACTGGACCTGAACTCAAGCCTCCTGGCACAGTGAGGCTTTCGTTCCAGGTCACTGAAATCCCTCTACTTTCCTTTTGCCCCAAGCCAAGATCTCTCACCGTTCATTTGCTGGCTGAGTAACAGACGTTATTTGCCTTTATTAACATTGACTCTTCTTCCGTGAAATCTGTCTTCATCATAGATTACATAGTGGAAGTCCATAGTTAATCCAACTACAAATCTTTCACCATATATCCTGTAGAATTAAAAACACAACCTGTTCTGTTGAACAACTCCTAATGGGTTTCCAGTTAGTAAATCTGTAGTTTTAGGTAAATTACTTAATGCCTCCGAGTCTGTGTTTCTTCTTCTGTAAGATGAGGATAATAAAACTAACTTCCCAAGTAGTGACTCATCAGTGAGGTAATACGTATAAATCCCCTGGCATGGTTTTAGTATATACTAGATATTGGAAACTTCCTTTCTGTTTTCTTCCCCAGATCATTGCATAGTTGATTAGGTTGGCTGAATCAGGGAGATCAAAGACATGGAAATTCCTTGAAAATATAAACCCACTGATGTTACTTACAGAATAATGAATTCATGTGGCCTAATCAGGTTGGGCCTGAAGCTGTAGCCCTGTGGAATCCGATCTCATCAGATCTCGGAAGCTAAGCAGGGTCAGGCTTGGTTAGTGCTTAGATGGGAGACCGCCTGGGAACACCAGGTGCTGTAGGCTTGGGAGACAGACCCGGCAACCCACTCCCAAAAATCAATCTGCCATTGAAAACCTTATGAACAGCAGAGAAGCACTGACAATAGTGTTTCCCCTGTTGTACACAGAGTCGCTATGCGTTGGATACAGACCGACAAATCATACTGTAGATGCCTAACAACAACAATAATCAGGTTGGGGGTATGGTTTTTTTTTTTTAACCAAAATTACATAGAAGTCTTGGCAGGTAAAAAGCCCACTCACTTGCATCGGTCAGGGTGGCAAATGCTGCCCGCCTGGCATCTCCTCTGGCACATACTCATTAGAGCAGTCAGAGGAGGGGTCACCTGTCCTGCCAGCTCATCAAACAGACCCACTGGGGAGGAGGTGTAAGCGTGACACTTACCCCCTAGTTCATTACTGGCATAGACTGGGAAGGAATCAGGAATACGAAGGCTTCTATCCTGGAGAATACTGGATATTCTCCAGTATTCTGACCTCAGCCCCTTCTTGTCACTTGCCTGCAAGGATCCTTAGCGGCAGTCTGAGCTGGGAGGCCTGGGCAGACAGTCTTCCCGCCTCTGGCCCCCTGACATCTGTGTGCATACCAGCCCGCCCCTTCTTACAGCACCGTATTCCCTCATGCCTGCATCCACTCCCTGAGCAAATAATTACTGAATACCTAGTATGTGCCAGGCACTCTGCTAGGAGTTGAATACATAGTAGTGGGCAAGATGGATCTGGTTCCCACCCTCAGGAAATTAACAGTTTAGTTAGAAAGACAATCATAAGCCAGCAAACCAACCATTACAAAGCATGACAACTATGCGCTGTGAAGGAAATGAACAGGGCCGTGGAGCATGAATGGACGCCGGGTGTGGTCAGGGGAAACCGTGGTCTGCCTTTTGAGCCAGACGTGGGCAGTGGGCAAGAAGGGCCATTATAGGCAGAGGTGGTGGTCTGGGCAAAAGCCACGAGACAAGAATGAACTTGACTTCCCAAAATCCAGAAGCAGGCTTGACACGAGGAGTTTGGAAGACTCTGGAGTACAACAAGAAAGCGGGGGCAATGGAATTCACCCTGTATTTTAAGATCGCTCAAGCTGAGTGGGACAGGGAGATGGTCAGGAGGCTCTGAGAGGTGGGCCAGCCTGGACCTGGGTGGGCTTGGAGTTGGGAGGGAAGGGGTGCTGCCACCACTAGGCTCATGGTGGGGGGGGGGGGCGTCCAGACGTGAGAAGGGAACAGTTCCCATTCAGCTGACTTGTCCAGAACAGCCCCAGTCTCGGGGCAGTACTCTGAAGCTGGTCTACGGCAGGGGCTGGCTTGTTAGGGTTAACCACAGTCTGCCTCAGACCTCCCACACTCCCTCTTGTAGGGCAAGCTGGCTGATTCTTCAAACGGCGCTGAAATCCCAGTGAGCCAACGAGCCACACGTGGACAGAGCAAGGGTGGCCTCCAGAGAAGAGTGGGAGTGAGCGAAGGGATGCAGACTCCTGAATGTCCCTGCCTTTGGGGGGTTGTTGGCATTGATGATGCAGCGTGGATTTCCCTGAGTCTTGCCAGCCTGAGGCTGCTTGTGAGCCCATAGCAGCCACTGTAACCACGTTACACTGGCTTGTGGCATCCATCTACAGAGCTGTGGGACCTAAGAGCCCCTGGTTTGTGTGTCTAAGCTGTTTTTCATGATGGTGCCCTCCAAGGAGCCTTTGGAGATGTTTCCCTCCCTAATCCTAACACCCCTGGAAACATTAATACCACAGATTAGCTGTATCCAGTCGCTCCTTCTTGTCTACAGGCGCTATCGGACAAATCATGATGTTGTTGTTAGGTGCCATCAAGTCGCGTCCGACTCATAGTGACCCTCATAGGGTTTTCAATGGCTGATGGTTTTGGGATTGCCTCAGGAGTGGATTGCCACATCCTTCTCCCGTTTTTGTTGTGCTGGGAATTGAACTCGGGACCTCAGAGACTGCAGAGCGGGTGCTCTACCAACTGAGCTAAATCCCAGCCCAATTATGCTGTAGATGCCTAAAATAGTGCTGAACCCTATCTATATTTATTCCTTTATATTCATACCTATCAATAGCAATGCACACCTAAGGTAAAGTGTAATTTATAAATTGAGCTCAGTAAAAGATTAGCAATAATACCTAACAATAAAATAGCGCAATTATAACAGTGGACTGTCATAAAAGGTATTTCAAACCTATGCACTGTTTACTTCTGGAATTTTCTGCATAATATTTTCAGATTGCAGTCCACCACAGGTAACTGAAACCACAGAAGGTGAAATTGCAGGTAAGGGGGAAGTACTGTATCTGTTTGCACACTGTACACCCATCTGTGTTTTATAGGTAAAAAGAATAAACTATTTTGTCTCCTTCATGGGTGCATTGGCCCCGTTAGCAATGCATGCTGTAGATCAAGGTGGTGGTGGTTATTGTTAGGTGCCGTCCGGACGGTATCCAACTCATGGCGACCCTATGTACAACAGGTAAACACTATTGTCAGTGCTTCTCTGCTATTCATAGGGTTTTCAATGGCAGCTTGTTTTCAGGAGTGGGTTGTCAGGTCCTTCTCCCTAGCCTGCAGCACCTGGTATTCCCAGGTGATCTCCATCCAAGGCCTAACCAGGCCATCCTTGCTTAGCTTCCGAGATCAGGCGGGATCGGATGCTAGGGTTCTAGACTCCCAACGTGTGCTGTTTGATAAGGCTTTTTACCAACTGCTGTTCACCAGCCATAGCCAAATCCCCACTTAGACTCATTTGGTCTTCACCCTGCAACAGAACGGGCTATAATATGATCGCGTATACCGCCAGCTTGTCTCTGCGCAGATGAGAAACCTGAGACCAGGAGAGGTCTGACCTCAAAGCAAAGTCACAGAGCAAGTTGCCTATTTTTCTTTTTTCTGCACTTGAAAAGCAGGGAACCCCATGCCTCTGGAAGCTGAGGCTGCCTCCTGGCCTGTCTGGCCTCAGCAGGCCCTGCTCAAAGTGTGGTCCACAAACCACACGTCCCACAATTGTTGGTTGCCAGTCTATGATTAGATACGGGCAGGAATTGGGAGTAAGCATTTAGGAATGTTTCTAGCAATTTGATGAAGTAATTTTAGGCCTATTAACTCTAAATTTAAAAATCTGGACTTGGATGTTAATTTTTTTTTTGCATTTCATTTTTCTTTTTTTTAAAAATCGAAACATGCTTGTCCCTATTTGGGGGGTATAGCACAATAATTTGATACATATATACAATGTATGCCTGCAGCGGTAGCCCTGTGGCATCCAATCCTGTCAGATCACGGAAGCTAAGCAGGGTCAGGCCTGGTTAGTACTTGGATGGGAAACTGCCTGGGAACACCAGATGCTGTAGGCCTGGGAGAAGGACCCAGCAACCCACTCCCAAAAAACAATCCGCCATTGAAAACCCTATGGACAGCAGAGAAGCACAGACAATAGCGTTTCCCCTGTTGTACATAGAGTTGCTATGAGTTGGATACCGACTCGACAATGTATAATACAATGTATAATGATCAAAACAGGGTAATTGGCATTTCTCTCTCCTCAAACATTGGCCCCAAACATTGGATGACTTCAGACTCCTCTAGTTATTTTTGAAATTATCATACACTGTAGACTACGGTTCCCCTAGTGTCATGGAGAAAACCAGAGCTAATTTCTCCTCTCTGTGTTTTCTTCCCTTTACTGCCCATTATGCAACCTCTCTCTATCACCCCCTCCCCACTTCATGTCACCAGTGACATTATTCTGCCTTCTCTTTCAATGAGATTACAATTCATTTTTCCAGTGATTTGTTTTTGCTGTACTTAGGAAAGTGTCAACCTATGGCAGGTGGGACATTGCAAACAAAAAACCTGTTTCTTCCCTGGTGACAGTGTGAGAGGCACAGTGAGAGGCTGTGTACCTCTCCGCTCTTGCTCCGAGCGTGGAAGGTCTTTGACCTCAGAATTAAGAGAAGGAAAAATAACACGTAGCTCTTTGGCAGAACCAACTGGTGGACGGAGCCCAGAGGGCTCTCTTAGCACCAGGCAGACACAGCTTCAAGGTCAGTGGAGCCTGGCTGCTGGGTGGCTCCTTTATTCACCATGCCCTGTCCTGGGAGGTCCAGCTCCCTAAGCTCATGGCGTGGAAAGAGAGGCTCTGTGTGCATTTGGTAGGGGATGCTAGGCAGGAAGAAAGGGCAGACAGGAGCCTCCGCAGCCCGCTGCTTCTCAGTCACCTTTCGAGCCAGGCCTATCTATGAGCGCTTCCTTCCTCGGAGACAATGGCTTGATCTGGCGGTCAGTGACTTCCTTGGTAGATACTAACCTTTCCAAAGAGCAGGATTGCTGGTTGATAATGACTTCTTCCAAATGCCCTAATCTGTAGCCAGTAGCACCTTTTACAAGTGGCCTCTCTATAACCAGAACTCATTATATTTGAAGGCCATAGGTGCCCCAGGTCTAGGCTAGGAGAGGGGGTTCTTATTTGAGGCAAGACCCCTCCAGTGATAAACAGGCGACTGGTTTTACAGCCTAAGAAGTAAAAGGGTGAGAGGAAAAAAAAAAAAAAAAAGGAGGGAGGACTATCTGTCTCCTTAAGGAGACAGGGACTAAAAACTCCAGAGGCCCCTCCCCTCAATGCAGTGTCCAGTCACCCACAGTTTTCAGCAGTGTCCAGAGAAACCCACAGAAGTCTGTAGCTGCCCGCAGACACCCACAGTTGTTCACAGACGTTTGGAGATGCGTGAAGCCTCATTGCTGGACCTACGGCTTCCTGCCCTCAACACCGAGGCCGCCTTAGCCGCTTCCCACAGGGCAGTTAGAGAGACAGCCGCCTAAGTCATCTCGACACTGCGACACTGTGTGCAGAAGTGCTTTGGGGTCCAGAGGCGGGCAGGCCTGACCTGGCCACAGGGAGCGCTACTCCCCAACAGAATCTTCAGTTCAAGTGGGAGCTGCCGGCAGCCCAGGTCGGGAAGGGTCCTCTGGCCAGGAGATGAGCTGGGTCTGAAAGTCAGGAAAACCTGGGAGGTGACAGCCATGCTTGGGCAATGTGAGCGGGAGGGTGACCCCAGGAAGAGAGAATAGAGCCAGGAAAGTGAGACCCCAAAGGCCTGCAATGGCCAAGGCAGAACTCTGGATGGGAAGGTGCAGGTGCTGATGGGAGCAGCCCCTTGGGGCTGGGGAGGGAAACCCCACTTCCGAGACTCCAAGGTGGAGGCCCTGAGAGGGCGCAGGTCTGCCTGTCAGGCTCCGAGCAATAGCGAGGGGATGACACAGGCTCTCTGGCGTCCACACCCAGTGCCGGGACCCAGGCAGGAGGTGAGCAGAGGTGAGGGCTGCAGTCTCTTCTCCTCCAGGGCAGCTTCTCCTGCAGGCCTGAGGGCCCTTCACGTTTGCTGGCCTGCCTGCCTCTAGCAGCACGGACAGGGTCTCCAGGTGCCTGGGAGCTGCGGGCCACTCCTCCAACCAGCCCCACAGCTAGCGCCAGGGATCGGTTGGCCCCTGGGCACCCCTACTACCTCCTCAATCAGCCACCTTGAAATCGAGGGGTGGTGGCGTGAATTTGAAGCCACCCCTGGAATCACAGATGGGAAGGGAATTTAGAGGTGACCCACTCGACACTGTTTTCCTTACAAGACAGAGGAGAGCCAAGAGGGGCAAAGGAAGGGCAAGAACCTGGGCCCAGGCTGCGCCCAGCTGGCATCCTTCTTACGACAGCACACTGGTCATCTGGCTGTCCCCAGCCTCACTTGGCCTCCAGATGCAGTGGCCAAAGGCATTAAATGGTGGGGCCAAGGCAGGGTGTGGTCACCCCTGGGGGCGGGACCTGAAGCTGAGGGATGACGCTCCATGGCGTCAAGACAGGTCATCCAAGGTCTGACACGCCTTTGCACAGCTGAGGCAGTTAGAGACCGCTGTGTTTCACTGATACCTTGCGTATTTTATTCAGGATTTGTACATAACTTCAGTAAGAGGGGAGATCCAGATGCCCAGCCCATTCTATTCTTGTTTTGTTTTTTCTTCAGACACTTTGCTTCAGAATAGACCATCTTATGCTTTGTTGTTGTTGTTGTTAGGTGCCTTCGAGTTGTGTCCGACTCATACTGACCCTTGTAGGGTTTTCAGTGGCTTATTATTTCGGGATTGCCTCAGGAGTGGATTGCCACATCCTTCTCCCATTTTTGTGGTGCTGGGAATTGAACTCGGGACCTCAGAGACTGCAGAGCAGCACTCTACCAACTGAGCTAAATCCCAGCCCTTGTTGTTGTTAGGTGCCATCGAGTCAGGTCTGACTCATAGCAACCCTGTGTACAACAGAATGAAACACTACCTGACACTGTGCCGTGCCTGGCACTATTGTCAGTGCTTCTCTGCTATTCATAAGATTGTCAATGGCTGATTATTTTGGGGAATGGGCTGCCAGGTCCTTTTCCTAAGCCTACAGCACCCTGTCTTCTTCCCAGGCAGTCTCCCATCCAAGTACTAACCAGGCCTGACTCTGCTTAGCTCCCAAGATTTGACGGGGATCAGATGGCACAGTGGTACGGCTGCAGACATTCTATTCTTAGAAACAGAAAACCTCTCCTATTTCCTAACTGCTGTGTGACTTTGAGCAAGCTGAACTCTGGGTCTCAGTTTCTCTGCCTTAAAGGTAAAGCCAGATAATCACCAGGCTGGCTGCCCCCCACAATCCTATTGTATTTTGGCCTTGCCTTTGGCTGCGTGCCCCAGCGGGCCCCATGCCCTACACTGGAGGTCACATTCCCCCTCTGTTCAGCTCTGCTCCTGGAGCTCCCTCTCCTTGGTGGTGGCTCCTCAGCCCTCCTGAGCCTCTCCAAGTCGGTCAGGCACCAACAGAACTCCAAAGTCACCCTGCCCATCTGGTAGCATATGTGGGAAGGAGACACTGAAGTTCAGCAGTGACATTTCCTGCCTGGCCCTGCGGATTCCTGCAAGCCCCAGTGGGAAAAGAGCCCTGGAATAGAAGCCAGCCCAGAGCCCCAGCTCTGAAAACACCCAGCGTCGTGAGACCAGTTTGCTGTCTAGTTAAATCCGCTGATTAGATTAGATGGGAGATTGCCTCAAGCTCCAACAAGTTAGCTGCTTGTGCAGGTCGTATCTGTATCTAGATGTGCATGCGCCATTTAACTTGCACCTACAATAATTTTAAAAGTGCTTGTCTATCCATTACATTAAAAGATTGCCAAGACAGCCCTTGGAGGCAAGCAGGATGGGTCGGCATCTCTTGTTCACCAGTGGGAAAACTGACTGCCAAAAGGGTTAAGTGAGTTGCCTGAAGTGATGGTAGTTGGGAAGCAGATTGTGTATGTGAATTAGAGCTGAAAGTCCGATCCTAGTTCTGTCAATTACTTCACTGAGGTTCATTTTCTCCAACTGTAAAATGAAGGTGATAAAGTGATATCCACTTCTCTTAGCTGGCACAGGCTTGGCTATCAGAGGTGACAGTTAGCAGGTTGAACCAAAGGCTGGATATGAGGGCTGGCGACTTGCCTGCTGTTGTTGTTGTTGTTGTCGTTTTTCAATCCTTTTTCACCTTCCTCTCTTACCCAGACCACGGATGCGGAAACAGCTCTATCCTTTTGGCCCGGATCTTCTACCACCAACAAAGAAAGAACCCACTCTCCGTCTGATCACCAATGAAGCAACAGCTGTCTCCTCATGACCACCGAGACCACCAATACGAGTGTTTGCCTCTGGAAGGCAAAAGCACCTGAGGCTTTTCCTTTCTCCCATCTCTGTCGGTGTCCCAAGGGCCGCAAGAGTCCGCACCCCTCACCCGAGGGTCCCGAGTGAATTGTGTTTAATATCTGTGTGTGCGGTGGTGCCGCCCATCTGAACATCCGGGCCCAACCGGGAGGCACACACCCCGCACATAGAGAGCAGTGCTCTACCAACTGAGCTAAATTCCAGCGACTTGCCTGCTAGGGCCCTGCAAATCCTGACTCTAAGCAAATTAGAGCCTCCTAAATTTGGGTCGGGCTGGGATTTAGCTCAGTTGGTAGAGAGCTGCTCTGCAGTCTCTGAGGTCCCGAGTTCCATTCCCAGCACTGCAAAAATGGGAGAAGGATGTGGCAACCCACTCCCGAGGCAATCTCCAAAAAAACAGCCATTGAAAACCCTATGAGGGTCGCTACGAGCCGGATACAACTTGATGGCACCTAACAACAACAACAACCACCTTGGGTCTCTGAGCAGCCATCCAAAGACAAGAGAGGTGCCAGGTGCAGCAAGGGGGCACTCCTGGGATCCAGACCCTGAGACCCGAGGGAGCTCTTTGACTCCACTGCATTATGCGTGAATGCATATGTCCATTTTTGAGGTACTGAATCAAATCTTGTCATATGTATTTGCTCTGGCTCTTGTCAGGAAGGCACTGACCTTTGAGTCAGAAAAATCTTTGAAGCAGAATTTCTAGTCCTTGCTCTGCCATTCACTTGCGATGCAGCCTTGGTCGAGCCCATCATCGTCGCTGGGCTTTAGCCATCTTTTCGATAAGATGAATTCTCTCTGGCTCTAATAACTAATGTTATGAAATGAGCAAATGCACTTGAACTTTGTGAACTTGCCAGCAGAGCCTAAGGTCTCCGGGGCAGCTCTTCCTCCCAGCAGAGGGCTGTTTGGTCTACTGGCACTGCCTACATTTGTTTACTCTGCACCTGGCATTACAAGGAACTCAATAAATAACTTTGCACGCATGAAAGGATTGTTTGAAGTTTAATCATTTACCTACTATTTATTTATTTATTTATTTATTTGCAGTACTAGGGGGCTGGACTCAGGATCTAGCACACACTTTTGCCAGCGCTTTACCACTGAGCCGCACACCCCCTTCTTTTATCTTGAGACAAGGTCTTGCTAAATTTTGCAGGCTGCCTCCGGCCTTGAACATAGGATCCTCCTGCCTCTGCCTCTTGAGTTGCCGGGATTACAGGCATGCGCCACCTCACCTGGCCTTTTGTTGCTATTGCTGTTGCTTTTGTGGTTCTGGGGGATTGAACCCAGGGCCTTGCAAATGCTAGGCAAGTGCTCTCCCACTCAGTTGCACACTTGTTGTTGTTAGGTGCCGTCGAGTCGGAATCCGGCTCATAGCGACCCTCTGTGCAACAGGGGAAACACTATTGTCAGTGCTTCTCTGCTGTTCATAGGGTTTTCAATGGCAGATTGATTTTTGGGAGGGGGTTGCCAGGTCCTTCTCCCAACAGTTGCACTCTATCTACCATTTAAATGCTCCTCTCATCCAGACAGTGCACTTTGGTGGAAAGGGTGCAGGTTATAGACCAGGCAGATCCCATCAATGCTTATGAACCGGGGGAACTTGGGCAAGCTGTGTAACTTCTCTGAGCCTTATTGTCATCATTGGTAAAATGAGGATAATGGAGCTTCTCTTGTACCACCATGATGAGGACCCAAACAGGTAACAGAGTTAAAGCACTGAATAAGAAATGCTAATTATGGAAACCTACATTAGCAGCTAGCCTGCAGCCGTAGCACTGTGGTTTCTGATCCCATCAGATCTCAGAAGCTAAGCAGGGTTGGGCCTGGTTAGTACTTGGATGGGAGACCGCCTGGGAACACCAGGTGCTGTAGGCTTGGGAGATGGACCTGGCAACCCAGTCCCAAAAAGTTAATCTGCCATTGAAAACCCTATGAACAGCAAAGAAGCAGTGACAATAGTGTTTCCCCTGTTGTATGTAGGGTCACTATGAGTCGGATACTGACTCAACAGCACCTAATAACAACAACAACATTAGCAGCTAAGGCCCCCCACTAATGATACAATAATAATGACAGCAACAAGAAGTTCCTTGTACTGGGTAGATAGATGATTTTGCAGACTGTCAAGCATTGTCAGGGTTCATTATAATTGATTTTATCTTCATGATCCTGCAAGGTATGGATTACTCCCATTTTATGGATGAAGAGACTGAGGCTCAGAGGAATCAAGTGATCCAGTCAGGAAAGATCACACAGCCAACAGAGGCCAGAGCTTAGACAAGAATCTGGGCCTTGTGATACCAGAAGTCTCTGGAGTCTGGCCCATAAACCATCATGTCAGGGTCTTTTCCCAACGGGGACATCAAGGGATATGCAAGAGCACACAATGATCTTACCTCATTTGAGAATAAAAGACATAGACATACCTCACTCAACCTGGTCCCTGTGAGCAGACTAAAGTGGTCCCTAGCCAGTTGTTCTTACATAATTTTCACCCTAGAGAAAATGAGCCTTGCAAATCTGTAGAGCTGTGTTGCTTTGACTCCTTGGGTCCCTAGGAGCCTTCTCTGATTTTGGTGTTCTAGGATTTAGTGAACATATCTGATTCTCTTGCAGCCCATTCTTTATTGTGTTTTGTTCTTCTCTTAATCTTCAGCCTAGTGAGAGCATCTT
>VMDO01030087.1:7773-21875 GCA_007922755.1 Pedetes capensis | reverse complement strand
TATCAAGGGCAACATTTAATATTAGTTGTTCTTTCTCTCTTTCTTGACTCTATTAAAGAAAAACTTTCTGTTCTCAGCTATTCAGTTCTTATTTATCATAACTGTTAGCTATATTTCATAACTTTTATTCTGCTGACAGGGAAAAACAAGAATAAAACCTCTATTTATCTGGAGGCTACTATTCCTGACCGTACTTCATATATATAATGGTCAGTTTACTGCCTCATAAGACTGAAAATAATTAACTTCTAAAAGGATAGAATGGAGAGATGACTCCAGGAAAAATTAAAATGATTTGTGCACATTTGATACATCATTTCATATAATATGTAACCATAATTTACTAAAAATAAAAGAAAGGAACTTCAAGGATAGTGTCTTAGTGTGTGTCCCAGCTGGAAAACAGAGCCTGAGACCAAGAGTAATAGGCAGGTAGCCTATTCTGGGATATGACCCTGAGAAAAATGATTCACAAGTATCAAAGAGACAAAGAGTCAAAGATAATACAAGGTTGTAAAATCAAGGTGCTTTCCATGGGAATATTTGCCCTTGATTTTCCTAAAATCCTCTGGGTTGCTATATAGAATTAGTCTCAGAATTGTCTGCATAAGGAAGGAAAAAAGTAAACATTTTCCCACCACCTCACCTCACCCATTGGTGAAGTATTTCCCGTTGTTGTTGTTGTTGTTGTTGTTGTTGTTGTTGTTGTTGTTGTTGTCATCGTCGTTAGGGTACCCTTGAGTTGGTACCCGACTCATAGCAACCCTGCATACAACAGGCAAAACACTATTGTCAGTGCTTCTCTGCTGTTCATAGTGTTTTCAATGGCAGATTGTTTTTTGGGAGTGGGTTGCCGGTCCATCTCCCAAGCCTAGAGAACCTGGTGTTCCCAGGCAGTCTCCCATCCAAGTGATAACCAGGCCTGACCCTGCTTAGCTTCTGAGATCTGAGGGAATCAGATGCCACAGGACTGGTGTACTAATTTTGTCACTTTCAGAATATTGATTCTTCCACACATCTCACATAAGTTCATTTGAAAAGCCTTGAGATAAAAGTCAGACATTACATGATAGGCTAAGGAGAGTGAGAGCTTAGAATAACAGATTTTACTGACATGGAACTGGTTGATGGAGTAATGGCTAGAGGTGGACCAAGAATATATAAGGCATATATCCAACTACTGAAAGATAAATAAGGTATTGCTTCCATAAAGTGAGAAATTGGATTTCAGTTAAATGTGGAGGAATGATTCTATAAAATGTGACAAGTTCTTTTTTAGGAATGCCATGTTTTTTGACTTATCACATCTCCCATGGCAAATAATTGGGAGAAGGACCTGGAAACCCCCTCCCAAAAATCAATCTGCCTTTGAAAACCCTATGAACAACTGAGAAGCATTGACAATAGTGTTTCTGCTGTTGTACAGAGGGTCACTATGAGTCGGATACCGACTCGACGGCACCTAACAACAACAACAACATGGCAAATAAAGTGAATTAATTTTTTCAATATCTGAATTATGATAATGGCAAATGTAATTTTTTTCTGACATGATTGCTTTGGGTTGAAAAGAAACAGATGGAACTTTTGAGACATGGAATTCCTGTTAGTAAATGTTTACAATAGGCTAGAAGACATAGAATTCTTAAATACATGAGAAAAATACATAAATGAATGTTTTGTTTATTTATATAATAAAGATTAAATTATCCAAACAGGTTAGTGTCTTTTTTTTTTTTTTTTTGTACTGGAGGTTGACCCCAGGGCCTTGCACTTCCATGCTCTACAAGTACTGTACTACTGAGCTGCACCCCCAGCTCATTTCTTTACTTTTTTGAGACTGGGTCTCACCAAATTACACAGACTGCCTCTGGTCTGGAACTTGCGATCCTCCTGCCTCCAGAACCACTGGGATTACAGGGATGGGCCACCATGCCCAGCTAGATGAGTGTCTTTATAGTACAAAAATAAAAACACTTAAGTATGACTTCATATAATTTTTTCCTATGTTCAATAATTTCACATATTTTAATAAAGAAAAAAACTATTGTTGGAAAATAAATTATGGCTGGGCATGGTGGCTCACGCCTGTAATCCCAGTGGCTCGGGAGGCGGAGGCGAGAGGATTGCAAGTTCGAGACCAGAGGCAGTCTGCGTAATTTAGCGAGACCCTGTCTCAAAAAAAAAAAAAAAAAAAAAAAAAAAAAAAAAAAAAAAAAAAAAAAAAAAGAAAAGAAGTTATGGGAAAATGATTATAGCTTAATTAGTGTCAAACTATTGCCGCAACTGAAGAGATTATTTAAAAGCCAAATCACATTCAATTTATATCTCAATAAAGTCATTTTCAAATATGAAGGAAAGATCACATCTATATAATCATATTTTTCTCTGAATCCTCAGAATGTTTAGTATTGGATCTATTTTTTTCACTACACTCAGTGAATAATAATATATTGCTACTTATTTTTCTATGTAGTCTATAGCCACACCACCCTGATGTCCGATCCCATTTGATCTCTGAAGCTAAGCAGGGTTGGGGTTAGTCCTTGGATGGGATTTAGCCTGGGAATGCATGGTGTTATAGGCTTGGGAGAATGACCCAGAATCTCACTCTAGAAACAAACCACCATCAACAACCCTATGAACAGCAGAGAATCCCTGTCAGACATGGTGCAAAGCATGGCGCAGTGTTGGACAGTGTTAGCTCAGTTGGTAGAGTGGTGCTTTGAATTTCCAGAGGACCTACGTTTGATTCCCAGCACCACAAACATGGGAGGAGGATGTGGCAATACACTCCCAAAACAATCCTGAAACAAACAGCCATTGCAAACCCTGTGAGGGTTGCTTATGAGTCAGACAAAACTGGATGACACCTAACAACAACAATTTTTTTTGTGTATAAGTTTTGTCTTCCCAATGATTATTTCTTCAGTGATAGCCATGTTTTCTTATTCTTAATATACTCAACATCTAGAAAAAGACTCTATAAATAGTAGGTGATCAATAAGTTTTTTTTAGAATGAGTTTAGCTTCACTTATGATCAAGGAGAGACATTTAGGTTGTAGATTTATGATTACATTCTTTAACAGATTATACTATGGAGTCCTAACACTAACCTTTTTGATTAACATTTTATTTCAATTGAAAGGTGAGGAAAATGTCCAAGTGCTGAAGTGGTTGAAAATTGTCAAATAAATAGCTATAGAGCCTGGATTGAATACAGATATGTAAACTCCAATGACAAACCTTTCTCTACCAAATCAATATGCTTTTTACATGATATAATAATGATATATTTACCTGATAATAATGTGTCAAAGTGATCTCTCATAGAAACTTTTACTTTAAAGGGTAGATGCAGAGCTACATTCAAATAAATAGCTGCAATATCAACTATGTTTAACCTAAAGAAATATTTATCAAAGAGGAATTATATGTTTATGCTTTTATACAAGAGAATTATCTCTTTAATATTAAAGATAGAAGAGCATATATATGTGGTATGAGGAAAACATGCCTGTAGCTTTCTTTGTTGTAAATCACAATTTTAATAAATTCACACCTCATCCTGCAATTTCAATGAATTGAATGTAGATTTTTATATTAATCTCTGTATGCATTTATTCTAATTTTTACAAACATAATTATTACCTTACCAATTTGTATATCTATATATTAAAATATATATATCAGCCAAGGTTCTACCTGGATAAATGACAGATAGATAGATGAGGAGGTAATTGAGTAAACAACCATGGGAGTTGGTTGAGCAGTTTCTCCAAGGGTATATTTGTGTCCACAGCTAAAGTAAAGCCTGAATGTAGGGACACTGAAGTCAGGAACAAGAACACAAGCAGACTGGAATTCACAGGAATAGAAGGAAATATGTGTCCACTGTTATTGCCTCTAACTTTGGTGACAGGAGAAGTGTGAAGATGTTAGATCTTTTACCAAAGGATTCAACATCATTGTTGGCTCAGCAGTCTCAGAACTTAAAGGATCCAAGGAGCTACTGTAGTTTCTGGTGTTGCTTCACATCAATGAAATGAGTCATCAGATTAGCAACAGAGTATATATCTGTGGAGGAGGGGTGCACTCTACACTTCCAATGTGAGAATCTGTTTTATGGCCCACCCTAACCAGAAACTACTAGAAGGGGAATTTTGTGAAATATAATCATCTCAGCTACACTAACACTCATAAATCCATTAGTGCTCTTGTTCATGATTGTTTTTGTTGTCAGGTGCCCGTGAGTCAGGTCGAACTTGTAGTGACCCTCATAGGGTTTTCAATGGCTAATTGTTTCAGGATTGATGCGAACTTCTCCCATTTTTTGCAGTACTGGGGATTGAACCCACATCTGTTAATAGTTAGAGACCTTATTTAAAAAGGGCATGCAATCAAACCATTTGTCCCATTTAACCCTGCCACCTTTCTGCCATATGATGACACAATTTCCCAAGGGCATCTTGGAAGTATAGCTTGTCCTTCACTGGAAACCAAACATGACAATGATTTAATCTTAAAATTCCTAATTTACAGAACTGTGTGAAATGAATTTCCATTATTTATAAATTACACTTAAAAATTTTTGTTATACCAGATTAAATAGATGAGCCAGTTATTACTCTTTTTAAAATTTTTAATTATATGTGAATGTACAAAGTTCCAAGTAAAAATTATAAATCAGGATATACTCGAAAAATAATTTCAGCCGGGCATGGTGGTACACACCTGTAATCTCAGTGACTCAGAAAGCAGAAACAGGAGGATCACAAGCTTCAGACCAGAGGCAGTCTGCTTAATTTAGAGAGACTCTGTCTCAAAAAGTAAAAAAATGGGCTGAGGGTAAAGCTCAGTGGTACAGTACTTGAAAAACACGCAAGTGAAAGGCCTTGGGTTCAACCCCTAGTACCAGAAAAAAGAAATATATATATATATATATATATATATAATATATTATTATATATAATAATTATTATATATTATTATATATATTATTATTATATATATATAATTTCAAATTTTGTCCCTTCACAGCTTTCTTCTGCTTTATTATTTGTATCTACTTGTGGCATTTGGTTTGTCTTTCCATAATTTCCTTATGTATCCATTTGTCTCTGCATTTTTGTTCCCATTTCCTCTCATACAAAATGTTTTATATTATAGACCCTGAAATATTCTCATTTTTTGCCTTTTTTTCTCAATGATATATTCTGGGTAGAGCGCTGTGCTGCAGTCTCTGAGGTCCGGAGTTCAACAACCAGAACCGCAAAAATGGGAGACGGGCCTGGCAATCCACTCCCAAGGCAATTCCGAAACAGTCAGCCATTGAAAACCTTATGAGGGTCTCTATGAGTCGGATATCAACTCGACAGCACCTAACAACAACAACAACATGTGTTATTGTTGTTGTTGAGTGCTGTCAAGTTGTATCCGACTCATAGCAACCCTCATAAGGTTTTCAATGGCTGTTTCAGGATTGCCTTGGGAGTGGGTTGTCATGTCCTTCTCCCATTTTTGTGATGCTGCAAATCAAACCCGAGACCTCAGACACTGAAGCGTGGCGCTCTACCAACTGACCTAAATCCCAGCCCCCTATGTATTATAGCTATCTATAAAAGCACAACAAGACACCTTTAAATTTTACTGGTTTAAAGAGCATCTATTGGATTATCCACTACAATTGGGGCAGTATTTGCTTGGGTGGTACTTCTACACAGCATTTGTAGAGGCCACTCAATCATAAATCTCTAGAACATGGGTTTTTCTGCAGGGCTCAAGATGACCTCCCCCTCAGATGGAATTTAGTTGAATAGGCAAAAAGTGGTTCACCCTGGGACTTCCCACATGTGGTTATTTCAACATAGTTTTACAGCATGATGAATCACTTATGGCTCCAAGGTCAGGTGTTCAAGTGATCAAGGTCAATGTTGCATGGCATTTCTGACTTACTATGAAAAATCATATGAAACTTCTTCCACCATTCTCCATTCATAGGAGCAGTTACAACTCCCAGCTTCAAGAAGTGCAAATTTATAACCCTCTTTGTTGAATGGGTTAAAAGATTTGTGAGCATGCTTCAAAACTGTGTTATCTCTAAAATGGATTGAAATTTGTTGTCTAAATCAATATAACAATAATTTAGTAAGTTTTACTATAATTGTGTCGACAGTCATAGCACCTGGCAACTGATCCCACTTGATGATGGAAGGTAAGCCAGGTTGGCCTGGTTGATGCTTGGATGGGAGACCGCCTGTTAATTGCAGGTGCTGCAAGGCTAGCAATAAGGACCTGGCAATCTACTCCAGAAACAATCTGCCATTGAAAACACTATGAATAGCTGAGAAGTACTGACAATAGTGCTGGGCATGGCACAGTGGCTGGAAGTCTTTTATTCTGCTGTACATAGGATCACTATGAGTTATGTAATTGAATGTTACTGTTTAATATTTTCTTCTTAGAGAAGGGACCACACCCCTTTTTATGACACATTTTAATAAATGTTATGTATCAATTTTTTAAAAATAAAATAAGAGGAGTTGAAGATGGCAGACAAATAACACCTGCCTTGAGACTCAGAGAAAGAGGAAAGCTTAAATAATGGCTCAGAACTTATACTGAGCAGCCAGATATAGTAAAAAGTCAGATAAGAGACAGGAATTTTTAAGAAAGCCACAGGTTAGGTAAATGCCTTCAACTGCAGAAAAATTTTTAAAAGGGGGAAGAATCAGTGTGGCAGGTCAATGAGAGTGCACCATCAGAAACATGGAGCAGGAAAAGAAAATAATTATCTTCACAGGACTTGGCCACCAGGAAACCCACCAGCAATTCCTCCAGCATGACACGGACTGCACAAATAGTGGAGAGAGTTTGGCATATGAAGAGATTGTAGTCCAAAGTGGAGAAGCACTGGAAAAACTGCTAAGGATGATACCTCATCACCTCATTGTGGGGATCACAGAGCATGGAGAGCATACAGTCCAGGGAAAATTCCAAACAGGCACCTGGAGCCCAGAACAACCATGGAACACAGCCCTGACAACCTGCCAATACCCTGCTGACAAGACACTGGCAGCACTTCCCATGGAGAGAAATTGGTGAGTTGAGCACCCAGGGACAGAAAGCCTGGTGGTGGTGGCAGTGCAGTCTGCCATCTTCTCACTGCAGAAGTCCTGGCTACACCGTTTGTGATAGGAAAACAGTGTGGCACAAGTCCTACACAAGTGCAGGCCTCCGATCCACTGGGGGTGGACATGATATCATCCTGCCTTCTGCAGCATGGGATCAGCAAATGAGCCCACGGTAAGGACGCACAGGAGAGGCCAGCATTGGGCCCTGACTCCTAGCCATCTGCTTCTGCCATTTAGGCTGTGATTGCTGAACTGAGACCTTGGCCTGTGAGTTCTAGGTGTGAGGGGGGAGGAAGAAAAAGTCTCAAAAGTGCTGCAAGGGACATGCTGCCTCCCTGCTAATGCCACACTGGTGGTTCACCCCACAGGGCAGGTCACTGAGAGCACCCTGAAATCTGGTACAGCCCAAGAAAGTAGCACAGACTTTCTGCCATCATCCCCTGGTGGAGGGACACTGTGCAAATACTCCTGCCTCCAGACCTGCCAGCTTTCAGCAAGAGAGTGGGTAGGGAAAATCCCTTTCATTGTGGTGGAACTGAGAAATCTCAAAATAAAGCTACTATTAGCACTTAGGAAATTTTACACAAGGAGAATAATGAAAATTTGACTATAGGCAGAAGCACTAGTAGAGACACAGCTAAACAATGACCCAGCATGGCATCTGCTGACAGCAACAGGCAAGAAGAAGACACTGTGAGGTACAGGCAAAGATGCTCAGCTGAGAAAAGTGTGGCAGGGCCCTCTCAAAGGGTTGCTGGTTGCTGCTCACAGGAGGGAGGGCAGTCAGACCAGACGTCTCCAGGACTCTCCAGGGAAGATGTCAAACAAGGGAATATGAAGGTGTGTATGCAAGGTGGGGATTTTTTGCTATTATTTTTATCTCTTGCTTCCTTTCTCTTTTCTTATTTATTTTTCCTTTTTAATATTTTATTTCAGTATATTTCATTTTCTCATTTTCTTCTTCTTTTTCTTTCTCTTTTCCCCATCTCATCCCCCACTTCTCCCCCCATAGAGAAACAGAGACAGTTGCCACCCTGGCTCCCAAGTCCATTGGAACTGCAAAGTGGAAAGAGAGAAATTGAGGAGTGGAAAGTCCAGGGCACAGTGAAGTGACATGAACTTATGGTTCCCTGAGCCTAGAAGAACTGGTCCAGAACAAGGCACGTCTGGGGCCTGGTAGGCCTTATGATTTGGAGTAATAGTGCCATAAATTCCACCACCTAAGACACATGATTTAGGCTATGGACAAACTGGGGACTGAAAATGCAGGGGACAGAGAGAAACTGATGGGGGCAGTGCTGAATACAGTTTGCAGCAGAACCTAGACATTAGGCACTGCAGCAGCAAACTACAGGGCAGGGAGTGAGAGGTGCCAGTGACTCATCATCATCCAAACTCAAAGGAATGCCAGAGGAAGACTCTCTTTACACATGGAGAAGGTGGAACCTAGCTCCCAGACCAAGTAATCAATAAGCATTAGCAGAAAAACTCATGAAACACGAAAGGACACAATGGATGGGAAGATACTATAGACCAAATCTTCTCAACAGATACTATCAGGGAATTCTGAGTTCTGGAGAAGTTACAATCAGAATTCAGAATCTTGCTTATAAATATGCTAAGAGACATCAAAGACAACACCACAAGTTCTCTTGAAGCTCTGGACAAAAAAGTGTCTCATTTTGAGGACAAAATCACCAAAGAACTTGAAAATTAAAAATAAAAAACCCCAACAATCCTTGAAATGCAAGAAAAGTTGAATGAAATAAATATTTTAATAGAATCTACAGTCTCTAAAATAGATGAAGCTGAAAACTGGATAACTATTACAGAGGAACAGGTATAAGATATTAGTTACTCGAAAGCCAAACTGGAAAGAATGATGAAACAGTATGAACAAGATCTTTAAGAGGTTTCTTACAAAATAAGAAAGGAAACCTAAGAATTCAGGGGGCCCTTAAAGGAAAAGAAAATAACACAAGAGGATTAGGAAATTTATTCCAAGAAATATTAGATGAAACCTTTCCAAATCTCAAACAAGAGCTGTATACCTATACAATTGAATCATTCAGAACCCCCAAAATAGTAAACCAAAACAGATCCTCCTCACAATACATTATAATCAGAATGTTAAACTTAGAGTGCAAAGAAGCCATTCTGAAAGCAGCAAGGGAGAAGTGACAACTCACCTACAAAGGCAAATCCATCAAAACAACAGGTGACTTCTCAAGAACAACATTAAAGTCTAGGTAAGCTTGGACAGACATCATTCATGCTCTGAAAAATAATAACTCCCAACCAAGATCTCATTATCCAGGGAAAGTATCTTTCAAAATAGATGGTTAATAAAAGATATTTAATAATATTTCCCTGTTCAGACAATTTGCAGCCACCAAGCCAGCATGGCAAATGATCCTCAATCAACTACCACATACAGGGGTTGTAAGACAACCCCACATAGAGGATTAAAGAGATGAACAATTAACATGAGAGGAAATTAAGGAAGAGATAATATAAATATGAATGAAAAAAACAGTAACAAGTACCAATTTGATGCATAATAATAAACACCTCTCAATAATTACACTCAATGTAAATGGTCTTAACTCACCAATTAAGAGATGTAGACTGACTGATTGGGTGAAAAAAACATAAGCCCTCCATATGTGCCATTCAAGAGATTCACCTAACTCACAAGGCTATAAAAGGCTGAGAATTAAAGGTTAGAAAATAATATAGCAAACAGAGGGATTACAAAAAAAAAAAGCAGGAGTTGCAATATTACTTTCCCATAGATTAGACTTCAGTCCAAAACTGTAGAAGAGACAAAGAAAGTCACTACATATTTCTAACAGGAAAAATAAACCAGGATCCCATAATGTTACATAATATACATTCTCCAAATGAAAGGGCACACAGCTTCATAAAATAAACTTTATAGGAAATAAAGGAACATATTGGATAAGAGACAATAATTATGAGAGACTTCAATATCTCACTTTTGTCAAGAGAAAGGTCATCAAAATGAAAAATCAACAGAGAAATGAGAAGCTTAATTCGTTCCTTAGAAAACTGGAACTTACAAATGTCTACAGAATATTCCATCCATCTGATGAGGAATGCACATTCTTCTCTGCACCACATGGAAATTTTTCAAAGACGAGCCACATTTTAGTACACAAAAATACCCTCAACAAATACAAAAAAGTAGCAATCGATGGGAGAAGGACCTGGCAATCCACTCCCAAGGCAATTCCGAAACAGTCAGCCATTGAAAGCCCTATGAGGGTCGCTATGAGTCGGATACCGACTCGACAGCACCTAACAACAACAACAACAACATCCCCTATAACTTATGAGATAATAATGGAATAAACTTAGAACTCAAAAAATAGGAAAAACTACATAAATTTTACAAATTCATGGAGAATAAATGATGCACTGATGAATGGTCTATGGATTATTGAAGAAAATAAAAGTAAAACTAAAATTTTCTTGCAATCAAATGAAGTTGAGAACACAGCCTATCAAAATGTATGGGATTCAGCAAAGGCAGTTCTAAGAGGAAAGTTAATAGCTGTGAATGCTTTTATCAATCAAAAGGTTAGGAAAGGCTCAAGTAAATGATTTAACAATACATCTCAAGACATTAGAAAGCCAACAACAAACCAATCCCCAAAGTAGCACTCAGAGAGAAATTATCAAGATCAAGGCAGAGATATCCCAATCATAATCTACAAAGATAAACTAAACAAATATCAAGACCAGGAGCTGGTTCTTTGAAAGGATTAATAAAATAGATGGTTTCCTAGACAGTCTCACCACAAGAAAACAAGAAAAGACCAAAATTGAGAAAAAATTAGACACAGAAACTAATTATAACCACCGATACCAATGAAAGCCAGAAAGTCAGCAGGGAATACTTTGAGAAATTGTATTCCCCTAAAATATGAAAATATAGAAGAAATGGATAAACTTATTAGTAAATATATTGCACCAAAAATAATCCCAGAGCATATAAGCAATATGAATAGACCTACTACATACACCAAAGTAGAAATGGCAATAAGAAACCTCCCAACAAAGAAGAGCCCAAGTATTGATGGGTTCACAGAAGAATTCTACCAAACCTTCAAAGAAAAATTAATCCCAGCTCTCCTCAAATTATTTCAAAAAGTAGAAAAGGAGGGGCACTCCCAAACTCATTCTATGAAACTGCTATCACCCTGGATACCTAAATTGGGCAAGGATACATCTAAGAAATAATACCATAGACCAATTTCCCTAATGAACATAAATGCAAAAATTCTCAACAAAATCCTGGCAAACCGAATTCAGCAACAAGTAAAACGATTATTCATCATGACCAAGTGGGATTTATTACACAGATGAAATGCTGCTCCAACATATAAAAATCAAACAATTTAATTCAACATATCAAGAGACTTGCCAACAGAAACCACATGATCATCACGATTGATGCTGGGAAGGCCTTTGACAAAGTTTAACACCTTTTCATGGTAAAAGCCCTGGAGACAAGATGCATAATAGGCAAATATCTCAACATCATTAAGGCCATTTAT
This sequence comes from Pedetes capensis, assembly GCA_007922755.1. Classification (NCBI taxonomy): domain Eukaryota; kingdom Metazoa; phylum Chordata; class Mammalia; order Rodentia; family Pedetidae; genus Pedetes; species Pedetes capensis. The sequence continues at coordinate 10,158 of VMDO01030087.1, read as the reverse complement.
GACAGACCTACAGCCAATATCATATTAAATAGAGAAAAACTGAAACCATTTCCTCTAAGATCAGAAATAAGACAAGGATGCCACTCCCTCCTATCTTATTCAACATTGTGTCTGAAGCCGAGCAATTAGATAAGAGAAATAAATCAAGGGGATACAGATATGCAAATAAGAGGTTAAATTATCCTTATTCCTGGATGACATGATCCTTTACTTAAAGCAGCCCCAAAACTCCTCTAGAAAACATTAGACTTAATTAACTCCTTTAGCAAAGTGGCAGTATACAAAATTAACATTCAAAAATCAGTAGCCTTCCTTTACAATAACTGTGAGCTGGGAGAGAAGAAAATTAAGGCAACAATCCCCTTTACAAAAGCCCACCATGGGGAGCAGAGTCAAGATGGCGGACAGATAACACACACCTTCTGTTCTGGAGCAATGGGAAGCCTCAATTAGGGGTTTAAAACTCAAATTGAATAAATAGAAACAGTGATAATTTAGTTTGAGAGATAGAGAATGAAACTAGGAGTACACTGAAATCAAGGATTAGGCTTCAGAGGAGCTACACAGTGGCCAGCAGCAGGACCACCACCATTTTGCCATCACACAGTGGGCGGATAGAATCCCAGAGACTTGGAGGGGACTTCGCGCACATGCACTCACGGGGCCCAGATCCAACACGGAGTTCAACCTTGGCAGCACATTCTCACCACGACTGCGGGACACAGACTGCAGATCCTAGGTGAGTCAGCTTGAGGGGGCACACGGACCCCCTCCATAGCGGCCGCGGAGCAAACGGGGAAGCCGGTGCCAGAGATCTGCATCTAGAGCTGAGACTTGGCTCCCTCCCTCCTCCCTCCACCCTCCACAAAATACCCCGTATAGCCAAAACACTTTTAAGCTGCAAATCTAATGTAGGGGGAATCACAATCCCTGACTTCAAACTTTACTACAGGACAGTGGTTGCAAAAACAGCTTGGTACTGGCACAAAATTAGGCCCAAAGACATCTGGAACAGAATAGAAGACCCAGATATACCTCAACACACCTATAGCCACCTTATTTTCGACAAAGGAGCAAAGCAATAAACTGGAAAAAGGACAGCCTCTTCAACAAATGGTTCTGGGAAACATAGTCATCCACATGCAGAAAAATGAAAGTGGATCCTCATCTCTCAATATACATGAGAGTTAACTCAAAATGGATAAAAGATCTCAACATAAAACCAGAAACTTTAAAACTTATGGAAGGCAAGATAGGCAATACACTCCATCATATAGGCATTGGAAAAGATTTCCTTAATAGGACCCCAATTGCTCAAGAAATTGCAACAAGAATAGATAAATGGGACCACATGAAACTAAAGAGCTTCTGCACAGCAAAAGAAACAACAGAGTCAAGGAAACCTCCACGGAATGGTAAAAAATCTTCACATTTTATACATCTGACAAAGGTCTAATTATTAGAATTTATAAGGAACTCAAGAAAAAAAAACCCCAAAAACCAAACAACCCAATACATAAATGGGCAAAGGAATTGAGTAGACAGTTCTCAAATGAAGAGGTCCATAAAGCCATGAAACACATGAAAAAGTGCTCAACATCCCTAGCCATTAGGGAAATGCAAATCAAAACAATGCTGAGATTTCACCTTACACCAGTAAGAATGGCCAACATCAATAAAACAAACAACAACAAATGCTGGTGAGGTTGCAGGGAAAAGGGAACACTTTTATATTGTTGGTGGAGCTGTAAATTGGTGCAACCACTATGGAAATCAATATGGAGGTATGTAAAAAAACTCAAAACAGATCTACCATATGACCCAACTATAACACTATTGGGAATTTACCCAAAGGGAGATGGGTCATCATACCACAGAGACACCTGCATCTCCATGTTCAATGCAGCACTTTTCACAATAGCAAAGATATGGAATCAACCAAAGTGCCCTTCAACAGAAGAATGGATAAAAAAACTATGGTATATATACACAATGGAATACTCTTCAGCAATCAAGAAAAATGAAATAGGGTCATTTGCAGCAAAATGGATGAAATTAGAGAAAATTATTTTAAGTGAATGAACATGAGCTCAGAAAGAGAAACAACACATGTTCTCACTCATATGAGGGAGCTGATTCAAAATTACAAGAAGGAAAAATCCTACTCAAAGGTCAGATCATAATAAAAGGGGGGGAGGGAAGATGAGAATGAGATCAATATAAATGGACTAGAAATCACATGTAATTGTTCTAACAAGATAGAAACAAAGACCACTACAGGAAAAGTTTCTATCTTAAACAGAAATGGAACCTAAGGAAATATAGAAAAATACTACATAGTAAAAGATAGAGAAGACTTGGATGAGAAACTTAGATGGGAAGGGG
>VMDO01030086.1:0-21778 GCA_007922755.1 Pedetes capensis | reverse complement strand
AGGAGGAGGAGGAGAGGAAGAAGAAAAAGAGGAGGATGAAGAGAAAGAGGAGGAAGAACAAGGAGGAGAAGGAGGAAATAGGTAGGTCAGAGAGCTGTTTTGAGTCCTTGAGGATGGAGGCCGGAAAGATAGCAACTGATAACACAGGGTTTTGGAAGAGATGCAAAAGACCCAGGTAGTCAAGTTAACTTGGCAACAGGGAAGAGACACATCTTATCCCTCTTCGCAGATTCGCAAAGATTTTCCCATTTTGATAATTTCGTTTCAACAATGTACAGAAATCACTATATTTTGGGAATCCAGGGCAAAACTCTGCTAGTTATTGTCACCATATATTTTAGAGACATCTTCAAATGAGTTGTCTCTATCCACTACCCCCTTATTTCACTTTGCCTTTCTTCTTACCTTACATGCTATGTACTAAGTCCCCTACTTGTCTGTCACCTTGTCCTGCTATGGGGGCTTGCATGCTGTTGTGATACTGAAAGCTATGTTACCAATGTTACAGATACCCACAGGGCCACCCCAGATGGATAGGTTTCAGCTGAGCTTCCAGACTAAGATAGAGTAGGGAGAAGCACTCAGTAGCCTACTCTTGAAACAATGAACAATTAAAAACCCTATGAATAGCAGAGAAGCACTATGAAATGCAGTGTCAGAGAATGAGTCCCCTAGGCTGAAAGGCATTCAAAAAATGACTGGAAAAGAGTCGCCTCCTCAAAGTAGGGTCGGGTATAATAATGGGAATGCAGTAAAGCCCCTGGGACCTCCTTTTGCTTATATGGCATGACTCAAAATGAGAAGAAACAGTGGCTGCAACATTGGGCTCAAACATAAAAAGATCATGTGCATGGCACAGTGTTGGGTCATGTTTAGTTTTTTTGTACATAGAGTTGTTATGAGTCAGATCTCACTAGACAGAACCCAACAATAACAATGCGACATACCTTGGTTAACAGTCAGTGGTTAGCATCTGGTTAAAAAACAAATATTAAACTTAACACATAAAACTTTTGCCTAAATCTCTTAAAGATACATGCAAATCAGCAAAGCTTTATTCCCTATTCCACTTTTGAAACCATAAGCCAAAATATATCTTTCCACTTATAAGTTGATTTTCTCAGCAATTTTGTCAGTGATAGAAAATTAACACACAAGTTATGTTGAACTAATAACAACTTAATATGCTTTCAAAAATAAGATCAAAAACAAATAAAAGAATAAGAGGAAATATACTAAGAAAACTATACACTTGAAGCCTGTTCCTCCTGACACCTTTTTTTCACAGTTTGTTTTCAATATCCCACTTTACAACTTTCTGTATTGTCTATCACTTAACATATTGGTGTAGTTATTATTATTTTTAATTCTTAGTGTCATACTAAAGATATGAACATTTTTTATACCATGCTCACACTATTAAGCTTGTTTGTGGTATCAGATCCTGTCAGATTTCAGATGTTAAATAGGGTCAGGCCTAGTGAGTACTTGGATGGGAGATCACCTGGGAACACCAGGTGCTGCAGGCTTGGGAGAAGGACCCGGCAACCCATTCCCAAGAAACAATCAGCCACTGAAAACCTTATGAATAGCAGAGAAGAATGACAATAGTGATTCATCTGTTGTACATAGGGTCACTATGAGTCAGACACTGACTTGACAGCACCTAACAACAACAACAACAACTACTACATTATTAGATCATTCTGAATTTGCCTACACAATTACTCTTACCAGTGACTTTCATACCTTTTCATGCTTTGTTCTTAGTTATTAAGCTCTTTCTTTCAATTTGTAAAACTTCCTTTAACTTTCTTCTTCTTCTCCTCCTCCTCCTTCTTCTTCTTCTTTTATTTATTTATTTTTTATTTTTTGTATAACACGTCTGGTAAAGATATAGTCTGTCAGCTTTTATTTGCCTGGGAATGTCTTTATCTCTCATTTTTAAAGGATTTTTTTTCAGGGTACAGCATTCATGGTTGACAGGGTTTTTGGGGGTTTTTTCGTTTGTTTGTTTGTTTTTCCCCTTCAGTAAAGTGAAAATCTCAGTATATTCTGTCCTAACCTGTAAAGTTTCTGTTAAGAAACTTTCTGTTGTCCAGTGAATTTGGATCACCTTATATGTTATTTATTTATTTTATCTTGCAGCCTTGTGAAACTTGTCTTTATCTTTCACATTTAAGAGCTTGATTATAAGATGTTTTGGGATATATTTAGCTGAGCTAAATTTGACTGGTGACTTTTGACCTTCCTGTATCTGGATGTTTGTATCCTTCTCTTTTCTGTTTTTATTTCTTTGAATAAGCTTTCTATCTCTTTGGTATTCTCAAGTCCTTCTTAAACCACAATAACTGAATATTTGCATTTATAATAATATCCCCAAACTCCTGTTAGATTTCTTCATTTGTAAATTTTTTCTCCAACTCTATATGTTGAAGTGGTCTGTGTTTAAACTCATTATTTCTTCTGTTTGATCTATTCGCTTTTGATGCTTTCATAGCATTTTAATTTCAGAGCATATTTTTCAGCTCAAGAATTTGATTTTTTAATGTTCCCATCTGTATGTTAAATTTCTCTGTTAGAGTATTAAAATGTTTCTCTCTGTTTTATTCAAGCTCATTGAATTTCTTTAAACAGCTGTTTTAAATTCACTACCTGGGAATTCTCCCATACTGATTACTATTTGTCCTGTTTCTCACATCTTCTTAAGTCAGGTCATGGTTTCCTGGATAGTTTGATACTTGTTACTAAGTGACATCATCTTTGACATTGAAGGACGGATATTTATTCCAATCTTTTTCTAATCTGGTTTTGTTTGTTCTTGTCTTTCTAGAACTACTAAGCAAGCTGCTTATTTTCTCTGAGACTGTGGTTACTTGTAATATTTCATCACTGAATCGTACCCAGGTCCAGATTATCCAGGAATCTGCTCTTGGTGTGTTGTCACTGGTTTAGTACTAGAAGACAAACCAAACCCAGATTTGGGTCACAGATCTTCCTCTAGCATGAGAGCTATACCAGGGGCTTTATCTATACAAAGAACAGTGTTATGTTTCACCACCCCAGCACGAAGTTCTGGGGCAAAGTCTTGTGTTTACTTCCCTACCCTAACCCCACCAAATTGGCTCTTGCACCACACTGTGCTGCTCAAGTTTGGGACAGTATTGGTGAAGGCAGTCCTTTAGCCTCCTAGATTGATGCTAAGCTGGACTGCATTTGAGTCTTACAGTGACAAATACCTGCATAGTCTCAGGTATGAGTCAAGGTTCACACCATCTCTGGTGTTGATGTCTGTCAAAAAAGGAGTCTGTCCCAATGTAATGCAGATCTCTGCCTAGTGCTGCAGCCTAATCTAGTGCCCGGCAATAGCTGTACTCCCTGAGGTTGTAGGATGGCAGTAGATGCAGTTCCTTGGCCACAAAGGCTGATGCTAAGCTGCATTATAACTGAGTCTTATAGAAGTAAGGGCCCGCATTCTTAAGAAGAGCGTGGTTATGTCCCAGGCCCACTATAAGGCTAGAAATGATGCAGGCTAAAATTTGAGTTTGTCCCACCACTCTACACGTCACTGTCTGATGCTGGGGCACGTCTAGAGGTACCATCTGTGAGCTCTGGCCTTACTGCTGTTGTTGTTGTTAGGTGCCGTTGGGTCAGTATCCAACTCATAACGACCCTCATAGAGTTTTCAATTGCTCACTGTTTCGGGATTGCCTTGGGAGTGGATTGCCAGGTCCTTGTCCCATTTTTGCAGTGTTGGGAATTGAACTGAACTCAGGAGCTCAGAGACTGCAGTGCAGCGCTCTACCAACAGAGCTAAATCCCAGCCCCTGGCATTACTAAAAAGCCTTTAATTTCCCAGGTGCTGGTTCATACCATAGCAAGCCTTGTGCTAGGTTTCATGTCCTATGCTTCAGCAGTTGGAGGCTTGCCCCTTATTCAGCACAGGGAGTAGTGGATGCAGCTACTAGTGTGATCTAATGTAGTTGCATGGCTCAGACTACAGGTATTTTCCTGGTTGTTTGTATCATGGTGCTCTGCTTAACACTGTGATATGCCCAGTACTGTGGTGAGCCCAGCATTTGGTTTCAAGTCTAAGACCTGGACTTATTTCTCTCTTCCTCCTCCAGGAAGGTAGTATCTTTCTCCCCACAGGTCTGCATGAATTTTTGGAAGGAATGACAACTCTCCTTTCTACCTTCCTCATGAGGTCTTTTTACTTTATTATACTAAAAGCAGACTGTGGTTTCTCACCTGATCTCCTTAGCTCTTGGGAAGGTAGTTTGATGCATAAATACCTATTCACACTGTTGTATCTGTGTACAGATGAAAGTTGGAGGATCTTACTCTGCCTCCATCTTGCTCTGCCTTAGATAATTTGTCCAACTTTCTTTCTTAGATTTTTTTGTTCACTTACATTTTATGGTTCTGTCCCCCTAAAACGAGTATACTTTTATAAAATCTGGAGATAATGTTCTTAAAATTAGCAACTGCAAATGCCTTAAATGGTTTTTCTCTTATGTCTTTGAAGAGCAATCCAGGAATAATGGGCTATTAGAGATTAAATGGGCTGGGATTTAGCTCAGTTGGTAGAGCGCTGCACTGCAGTCTCTGAGGTCCCGGGTTCAATTCCCAGGACCGCAAAAATGGGACAAGGACCTGGCAATCCACTCCCAAAGCAATCCCGGAACAGTCAGCCATTGAAAACCCTATGAGGGTCGCTATGAGTCGGATACCGACTCGATGGCACCTAACAACAACAACAGAGATTAAATAAAATATGTATGTCATGAATTTATTAAAAACATTAATTTTAGAATATATTTTAAAAACTAAAATAGCCCAGAGTAATTTTTCTTTCTCTAGAAAAGTCAACAAATATGATACTTTCAAGAAAAGTTAAACTAAACTTTTACATTTTGAAGATATTATTTGGATTATCATAACTCAGGGATTACAAAAATATTTTCCATGTTATTGCAAGTGTGCTACAGAAGGCTGAAACACACTAGTATTATAATTAGACTATTACATTTTCTCTATTATAACGGTTAAACACACCAAATGTCCTGAATATAGTGGCAATTTCCCAATGGTGGAAAAATCCTTTTAATGTTCTAGTAATTAATTCATTAAGTAAATGTATATATTAAGGACATTTTTCTAGTGTAAAAAGTTATACTTTGGATGCAAGAATGACTAAGACAAAAAAAGAAAAAAGAAAAGAAAACCAAGAACACATTACAAAATCTTTATGAGCTTGGATTAGCAGAGGATTCTTAGACATCACACACATAGAAAAAATAAATGAAAGAAAGAAAGAAAGAAACAAACAAACAAACCATATTTTAAAGAAAAAAGCAAATGTGGACTCCTTCAAAATTAAAAATGTTTGTTCTTTAAAGGACACCATCAAGAAATTGAAAAGACAACCCAAAGAATAGAAATATTTGAAAATAATGTGTTGTGTAAGGTATAAGTACCTAGAGCATATCAACAATTTTCACACTCAAAAGTACAAATAACACAATTTAAAAATGGGCAAAGGAGCTAAAGAGACATTTCTCCAGGGAAAATATACAAATGACCAATAAGCATATGAAAAGATATTTAGCATCATTGGTCCCCAGGGGTATGTCAATCAAAACCACAAGATAACACTACACACAAACCATGACGGCCTCTATCAAAAGCAGATGGTAGCAAGTACTGCATTAGTAAAAATGTGGAGAATTTGGAACCCTCATACACTTCTGTTTGGAAATGGGAATGAAAATCTGCATTTCCTCAAAAACTTAAACTCAGAGCTACATATGATTCACCAGTTCTCCTCTTAGGTATGTACTCAAGAGAAATGAAAATGTATCCACACAAAAACTATCTGCATATGTTTTAACCAGTATTATTCATAATAGTCCATACTTAGAAACAACCCTAATGTCCACCAATAATTGATGAATACATAAACAAAATATAGTCTACCTATAGGACGGAGTACTATTGTTCCAGAAAAAGGAATAAAGTCTTGATGCATACTACACCATAAATAAATTTTGGATATATACTAAGTAAAAGAAGTCAATCACAAAGGATTAGTCACTTTATAATTTCATACATATAGAAATCCAGAATAGGGTCATCTACAGGGACAGTAAGGACATTAAGGGTTGCTTACAGATGACCAGAGGAAGGAAATGTATAGGATGAGAGCTAAAGGATATGGAGTTTTTGATAACCTGATAAAAATGATCTCAAATTAAGAAGGGTGACAGTTCTACATGTCTAAAACTATATACTATATTACCCTTAACTATATAGTTTAAATAGATGAATTGCATAGTATGCCAGATAGCCCAATAAAGTTGTTACATTTTTGAGAAAGGTAAACAAGTTTAGAGAACTTGTTCAACCTGTTATCAAGAATGTAGCAATATAGATAGTACAATGTACCAACATTGATAATAGTACAAAGGTAGACAGAGAGACTAATGGAAACAATATGGAATATAGAAACAAACACATATGGAGAGCTGACTCACAGTGAATTTAGTACTGCAGAACAGTGGCCAGTGTTCTTTTAAGTAAACAGAGCTGGATCCAAAAAGAAGAATGAATAAATATAACATTTGCCTTATTTTCAAAGATCCCATCATTTTGTCTCATGTTCATAAATCAGGAAAGCAAATCAGTGTTTATTTTTTAATTTTCTAAATCTTTTTAGTTTTTTATTATTTAAAAATATTTATTTGTTTATTTATTTACTTAGGTACTGGGGGTCTGAATCCACGGCCTTTTGCATTCTTGCAAGTGCTCTACCACTGAGCTGTACACCCAACCACATTTTTTACATTTTATTTGAGAAAAGTTCTCACTAAATTACACCTCCACCTTCCTAGTTACCGGGATTACTGGTGTGTGCCATGGCACCCAGTTTGTGAACTAGTATCTAAAGGAAAAATAAACTCCCAACAAATTGATCTGGAATCCTTTGTTCTCTGTCTGATGTGGATCTACTGAAGTATAGTGATCATGCGAGGAGACACTTAACATAATTTTTGAGCAATTGAAAAACACACAGAATGTTCTGTTAATGATTTAAACTTCTTTTTCTGATATTTTAAAAGGAAATTTCTCTGAAAGTGTTGGGGCTTAGAAAACAGTACCCTGAAATGAGGACCTCAAAAGTAGCTTCAGAGCCAAAGTTTCTCTCTGATCTCCTTCCACCTGCCCTACTGTCTCTCACCACTCATCCTCTCATTGAGGCAAGTAATAGAGGCAGAATTCCTCTTCTCCCAGGAAAGTCATAGAAATCAGACTTCCCTTTCGCTGAAGCAACCCATAAAACATAACACTAATGCACTGACCTTCCTCCATTTTTCTGTTTAGCTCTTGACTAATTAAGATTCTTATTCCTGGCTGGACATGGTAGCATTGGGCTATAATGCCAGTGGTCTGGGATGCTAACACAGGGGTATCACAAGTTAAACACCAGAGGCAGTATATGTCACTTAAAGAGACCCTGTCTCAAGATAAAAATGTAAAAAAGGGATTGAGGGTGCAGCTCAGTTGTAGTGTATTTGCAAAGTTCAAACCTCCATTACTGGGGGAAAAAAAAGACTCTCATTCTCTTCTGCCTGATACCTGTGAGGAAGAAATGGTATAATCAAGGTACAAAAAGAAGAAGAAGGAGGAAGAGAAAGAGGAGAAGGAAGAGGAGGAGGAGAAGAAGGAAGAGGGGGAGGAGGAAGTGGTCGTCTAAACAGGCTTTGCTGGGTTTCTCTACTCAGTTTATTACTGTTGTTGTTGTTAGGTGCCCTTGAGTCGAGTCCCACTCATAGCGACCCTATATACAACACATGAAACACTACGTGACACTGTGCCATCCCTGGCACTATTGTCAGTGCTTCTCTGCTATTCATAGGATATTCAATGTCTGATTGTTTTGAGAGAGTGGGCTGCCACGTCATTCTCTCAAGTCTACAGAACCGAATATTCCCAAGCAGTCTCTCATGGGAGTACTAACCAGACTCACCCTGCTTACCTTCCAAGATATGACAGGATTAGATGCTAGGGTGTATGCTACAGATTTATTACTGTTAGATGACACATTTTGTCCAACCATATTTCTACATAGCTGGCCATGCTTCATTGTATCTAAGCATAAAAATTCTTAGCATAAATTTAAGCATTAATTTTATGCCTTAATTTATTATGCTTTTCAAGAATTAACTTGTCTTCTTGTTATAGGTGTGTTAGCCATGACCTTTTATGATGGGCAGGAAAAGGTTCACTGCACTGCCTTATCTGCACCTACAAAAGAGTAGAGTTTCAAGTAATAAGTTTCATCTTTAATTTCATTACTCCCTCCCTACCTTTTTTACTGTGGTAAAGTGGTCTTTGACATTTAAATTCTTTTACTACCTGCAGTGCTTCACCATAAGCATGCTGCCTCCAAAGATCCCTACTGTCAAATTCAAAGGTGATAAGCAGCTTTGTAAACTCATCTGTTACCTAAATTTCACATAACAATTTTTTATAGTTTCCCCAACATGCATGTTGAGTATGTTATTCAGTTGTAGATGGTTTGGGAATGGGTTTTATTCAGCAAGTATGAGTGAAAATGCATTTATATTCATTCAGCAAATGGACAGATGGATGGAGAGACAGACAGACAGACAGACAGACAGAGACAGACAGACAGATAGATAGACATTCCTGCAGCTGTACCACTGTGGCATCAGATCCCATCAGGTCTCAGAAGCTAAGCAGGGTTGGACCTGGTTAGTACTTGCATGAGAGACATCCTGGGAACACCGGGGGCTGTTGGCTTTGGAGAAAGACGTGGCAGCTCACTCCCAAAACACAATCAGCCATTTAAAACCCTATCAATAGCAGAGAAGAACTAACAATAGTGTTTCCCCTGTTGCACATAGGGTTGCTATGAGTAAGACACCGACTCACTGGCATGTAACAACAGTGTGTGTGTGTGTGTGTGTGTGTGTGTGTGTGTGTGTATGCTATCATGTTCCTATATATCATATGTCAGATTCAGATTATGCTTTTTAGACTACAGTATTTATGTGTGTGTGGTGTGGTGTGTATGAGAAAGCTCTTTGATATTTCTCTAGCGTCTGAGACAATCGGCATTTCTTGAAATGTGGAAATGCTCACTTGATTATTCCAAGAGATTTGGAAAACAGCTACCTGACCTACTGACTAGAAGAGATACATATTTGTGCCCATTCCCAAGAAAGGAGATCAATCAAATGTGGAAACTATTGAATGATATCATTAATACCACACAGAAGCAAATTTTTACTAAAAATAATTCAAAAGTCACAGCAGTATATAGACAAGGAACTGCCAGGATATCAAGCTGGATTCAGAAGAGGGCATGGGACCAGGGACACCATTGCTGATGGCAGATAGATATTAGCCAAAAGCAGACAATCTGTGTTTTGTTGAGTATCCAGAGGCATTTGACTGTGTGGGTCATAATAAATTATGGATAACACCGCAAAGATGGGAATACCAGAGCACTTCATTGTGCTCATAAGGAATCTGTACATGGGCAAGATTCTGAGCAAGTAATATGAGAAGATGGACTCTATGAAGAATGCAGCATCATGATTTAAGGAAGGCTCATTAAAAACCTGTGTTTTGCAGATGACACAGCATTGCTTACAGAAATTGAAGAGGATATAAGACATTTACTGATGAAGACCAAAGAACACAGCCTTCAGTGTGGATTGTGTCTCACCATTAAGAAAATGAAAGTCCTTACAACTGGGTCAGTAGATGACTTCATTACAAATGGAGACAAGATTAAGGTTGTTCAAGACATTGCTTTATTTGGTTCTTCAATTGATATCCATGGAAGCAGTAATCAAGAAATCAAAAGATGCATTGCATTGGGAAAAGCTACAAAGAGACACTTAGCATATCCATATATAGCCATACATATAAGACCTCTAGTACCTTGGTTGATGTTTGAGACATCTTATCCACTTTTGCTTTGTATATTTTTATTCAAAACAACCTTAGAGCTCAGTGTAGTGTGGCAAGCTTGCAATCCCAGCACTTGGGTTCCTGAGATAGGATTGTTGAGCAATTAGAGACCAGCCTGAGTAACAATAAGACTTTTCTTTCAAAAAAAGAAAGAAAAAAGAAAAATATCTAAAAAACAAACAAAAGATACAACCTTAGAAAGGTTGACTGTGATTATAAAGTTATATGCTAATACTTATCAAGTTATGTCAACATGTTTAGAATATTTAATTTTGTAATTTCTCTCCTGAAAATTTCTCTAAAGGTAGGAAAAGGACTATATACATAAGGTTAATGATTGTACTATTACTTATGTTAATCCACAAACAATAAATAGCCAAAATGTCCAATATTATGGTTATGGAATGAGGCTGGGGGTCATAAGCAAATTATATATTGATGAAAGTATGAACTATCAAAATAATATGAAGCTTATATTTTAAAAATAGGAAACACTAAAAATATATAGCTGCTTATACTAAAATTGTTATTGTTGTTAGATGCCATTGAGTTGGTTTCCAACTCATAGAGACCCTATGTATGACAGGAGAAACAGAATTGTCAGTGATTCTCTGCTCTTCATAGGGTTTTCAATGGCTGATTGTTTTTTAGGAGTGGGTTGCTGGGTCCTTCTCCCAAGCCTACAGTATCTGTTCCCAGGTGGTCTCCCATCCAACTACTAACCAGGACAGACCTTTAGCTTCAGAGACCTGACAGGATCAGACACCACAATGCTAAGGCTGCATGCATTAAAAAAAACTTTTTTGTTAGTCTAATGATAATCTTGCAAACCTTATTTAGTACCTTATTTACCTATTACTTACAGATCAAATTATGATGCTAATGAACTTGCATTCTTTGGTGAATATTTGTCAGTTGTATATATAGATTTCGGATAGTGGCTATTTTCACATAGGAAGATGAAGGGGTAAATCAGCTCCAATTTTTTTTCCCTCTGGGATTGTGAGAAGATAAGCATTCAAATTAGTATCAGGTAATCTCAGACAGAGCTGGGATTTAGCTCAGTGGGTAGAGCGCTGCGCTGCAGTCTCTGAGGCCCCAAGTTCAATTCCCAGCACCGCAAAAATGGGAGAAGGGCCTGGCAATCCACTCCCAAGGCAATCCCGAAGCACTTAGCCATTAAAAACCCTATGAGGGTCGCTATGAGTCAGATACCGACTCGATGGCACCTAACAACAACAACAACAATCTTACACATTCTACCAGAGCTTTGAGTGTTAAATAAATTATATAAAAATACAAGACTGGTTAGTGGTCATGCTCATCACAAAATCAGTGCCTGTTAATCCATATTTTTCATTAGCAAGAATTTCACTATAGGTTCCATCAAGCAACATTCCAGAACTCTTCATATTTTTGCCAATTTCCCTAGTCTCTCCCTTTTCAATTTAAGAAATATTGAATTGTTTCCATTACTCATAGCCTAGAATCCTTTTTCCCCTACATATCTGTCAGTTTGCCATACTATGGGGGCTTAGTGTTGCTGTGATACTGAAAACTATACTACCAGTATTACAGACACCAGCAGAGACAACCACAGCGGACAGGTTTCAGCTGAGCTTCCAGACTAAGACAGACTAAGAAATCAAATCTGGCAACCCACTTTCAAAACAATCAGCCATTGAAAATCCTATAAATAGCAAAGAAACACTGTCAGATACAATGCCAGGAAATGAGACCCCCCAGGTTAGAATCTCTCAAAAGATGACTACAGAAGAATTGCCTCCTCAAAGTAGAATCTACCTTAATAATAGAATAGAGTAAATCCCCAGGGACATCCATTTGCTGATGTGGCATGACATAAAATGAGAAGGAACAACTGTAAGCATCCATTAATAATTGGAACATGCAATGTATGTAGTATGAATCTAAGAAAATTAGAAATCATCCAAAGTGAAATAGAGTACATAAACATTGACATTCTAGGCATCAATGAGCTAAAATGGACTGGCATGGGAGATTCTGAATCAGATAATTATATTGTCTACCTATGCTGAGAAGGACAAATTAAAGAGAACTGGAATTGCATTCATTATCAAAAAAGACATCTCAAAATTTTTCCTGAAGTACAATGCTGCAAATGATAGAATAATATCCATCTGTCTACAAGGAAGGCCAGTTAATATGACTACTATTCAAATTAACACACCTACTACTAAGATCACAAATGAAGATTGGGATGATTTTTACCAGTTCCTGCAATCTGAAATAGACTGAACATGCAATCACTACGTACTGATAATTACTGGTGATTGGAATGTAAAAGTTGGAAACAAAGAAGAAGGCTCAGTAGTTGGAAAATATGGCCGTGGTGACAGAAACAATACTGGAGATTTGTCAGTCCAATGACTTTTTCATTGCAGCTACAGTTCTTCATCAACATACATGGTGACTTTACACATGAAATTCACCAGGTAGAACAAATAGGAACTAAAGTGACTACATTTGTGGAAAGGGATGATGGGAAAGCCATTATCAAATGTCAGAATAAGACCAAGTGATGATTGTGGATCAGATCATCAACTGCTCATATGCAGGTTCAAACTGAAGCTGAAGATAATCAGAACAAGTATACAAAAGCCAAAGTATGACCTTGAGTTTATCCCATATGAGTTCAGAGACCACCCAAGAATAAGTATAATGTGTTAGAAACTAATGATAGAAGACCAGACGGATTATGGCATGACATCAAAGACATCATTCATGAAGAAAGTAAAAGGTTATTAAAAAGACAGGGAAAAAAGAAAACTTGCCCTTGAATGTTGAGTAGCTAAAGTAAAAGGAAGACATGATGAAGTTAAGGAACTAAACAGAAAATTTTAGAGGGCAGCTTGAGATAACAAAATCAAATATTATAAAGACATGTAGAAAGAGCTGGAGATAGGAAACCAAAAGGGAAGTACATTCTCTGTTTATCTCAAGCCTAAGGAATTGAAGAAAAAATTCAAGCCTAGAGTGGCAATAGTGAGGGTTCCACAGGGAAAATAAACAATGAAGGAAACATCAAAAGAAGATAGAAGGAACACACAGAGTCATTATATTAAAGAGAATTGATGGATGGCCAACAATTTCAAGAGGTAGCATATTATCAGGAGCCTAGGGTAATGAAGGAAGAAGTGGAAGCTGCTTTGAAGGAACTGACAAAACACAAGGTTCCATGAATTGATGGAATACCAATAAAGATGTTTCAATGAACAGACACAGCACTATAGGTACTAACTTGTTTATGCCAGGAGATTTGGAAAACAGCTACCTTGCCAGTGGATTGTTGTTGTTGTTAGGTGCTGTCGAGTCAGTATCCGACTCATAGCGACCCTCTGTACAACAGGGGAAACACTATTGTCAGTGCTTCTCTGCTGTGCATAGGTTTTCAATGGCAGATTGATTTTTGGGACGGGTTTCCAGGTCCTTCTCCCAAGCCTACAGCTTCTGGTGTTCCCAGGAGGTCTCCCATTCAGGTAGTAACCAGGCCCGACCCTGCTTAGCTTTTGAAATCTGACTGGATCAGATGCCACAGAGCTATGGCTGCAGGTGCCAGTGGATTAGAAGAGACGTATATTTTTGCCTATTCCCAAGAAAGCGGATTCATTGGAATGTGGAAACCATTGAACAATATCATTAATATCACACAAAGAAAAATTTTGCTAAAAGCAACTACAGTAGTATACAGACAGGGAAAAGCCAGAAAACTAAGCTGGATTCAGAACACAGCATGAAACCTGGGACATTATTGCCAATGTCAGATGGATGTTATACAAAAGTAGAGAATACCAGAAAGAGATCTGTGTTTTATCAACTATGCAAAGACATTTGACTTTGTGGACCATAACAAATTATGGATAAAACTGCAAAAAATGGGAATACTAGAGCACCTAATTATACTAATGAGGCATCTGTACATGGACCAAGAGACACTCATTCAAGCAGAACAGGGAAGCATAGCCTAGTTTAAAGTAGAGCAAGGTGTGCATCATGGCTTTATCATTTTATTATACCTGTTCAATCTCTATGCTGAGCAAATAATCTGAGAAGCCAGACTTTATGAAGAAGAATGTGGCATTAGGTTTGGAGGAAGACTCATTAACAACCTGCATTTTGCAGATGACACAACTTAACTTACTGAAAGTGAAGAGAATATGAACCTTTTAGTGATGAAGATCAAAGAACACAGCCTTCAGTATGCATTGCACCTCAATAGCAATGAAAAAATAATCCTTACAATTAGGATGGTAAATAATTTCATGATAAATGGAGAAAAGATTGAGGTTGTCCAAGATTTTACTTTACTTGGTTCTGCAATCAACACCTGTGGAAATAGTAGTCAAGAAATCAAAACACACATTGTATTGAAAAAGCTGTTGCAAAAGCCCTCTTTAAAGTGTTGAAAAGCAAAGCTGTCACATTGAAGACTATGTTGTGCCTTACTCATGCCATAGTATTTTCAGTCACATCAGACAGTTGTGAAAGCTGGATATTGAAAAAAAGAGACAGGAGAAGAACTGATGCTTTTGAATTATGGTGCTGGAGACAAATATTCAATATACCATATACTGCCAAATGAACCAACAGATCTGTCCTAGAAGAAGTGCAACCAGTGTGCTCCTTGGAAGCAAGGATGGCTAGACTGTGTCTTACATATTTTGGACATGTAGTCAAGGAGGGACCAATTCTTGGAGGAGGATATCATTTTTGGGAGAGTAGCAAGTCAATGAAAAAAGGAAAACCCTCAACTAAATAGATTGACAAGGTGTCAGCAATGGACTTCATAAAAAAGATTGTGCATCTGGCTCAGAATCGGAGTGTTTTGTTCTGTTGTACATAGGGTTGCTATGAGTCATATGTGACTCAGCAGCACCTAGCACATCAAGAATTCTTTCTGATCTATAGGCATACATATGGCTTTATTTATGAAAATTATTTTGAACTCCGTATGCTAGAGAGAATAATACACAGGATTTGATGAAGAATAAAGTTTAAATATGAGACAAATGCAATAGTGAAATAAGAGAAGAAAAAAGGGAAGGAAATTCAAGAGGCTGGTTGAAGATTAAGTTTATACATTCAGTTTATAAACACTAAAATAAATCAGAGTTAAAGTGAGCTACTTTAGGTAGCGAAGGTAGGTTTTCATTTTGCTGGTAGAAGCTGGTTTGGATTTGAAAGAATGAAGACCATATTTCACTCTAAATTTATTTTTTAGTCATAATGGAGATCTCTGCTTCATTTTTTTAACTTTTCTTTAATTAGGTGATTTGTTGTGAGGTGTAAAGACATTTACTGATAGTGACATTGCTCTTGTTTAGAAAATCCAATAGATTTCATTCTTAGGTGCCTAGGAGACATGATTGGAAAGAAAAAAAAGAATGCTTTTCTGTTCTTCTAACCCTTAGTCTGACCTCTTATAAGGGAAAAAAAGGCATAATTGCATAACACTAAAGGATTTGTGTTGACAATGGAAATGAACTGTGCAGACCTAGGATAGCTGCCTTATAGAAACTACATGAGAATTGTGAAGACAGAGTGGACCTGTGGGCCATTCCTTTCATCCCACTGTAGTTTATCATGGATCATTGCCAGCCTGAATCCTGAGTACCTGTCTCAAGACACAAGCTTTTCCCAGTGGAATCATTTACATGCCATTCTATCTGGTTGAACAACTTACCCATGGAAGACCTAGCCTGATGAATGTAGTCAATTATTTCCAGAAAGTTCCTTCTTGGCTTTGGCCTCTAAGAAGATAAGAAGTTTTCCTAAACATAAAGAGGGCAATTCTGACAAAATAAGATAAACCCTAAAAGAAGTAGATGAGGTTTCAAATAATGAAATTCAGATATAAATATTAATGTAGCTTTTGTTTCCACAAAACATAAAGCGTAGAGATATCATCAGTTTTGTTTTAACTAAACTATACTATTATCTGGGCTGGGATTTAGATCAGGTGGTAGAGCACTGCGCTGCAGTCTCTGAGGTCCTGAGTTCGATTCCCAGTACCACAAAAATGGGAGAAGGACATGGCAACCCACTCCCTAGGCAATCCTGAAACAGTCAGCCATTGAAAACCCTATGAGGGTCGCTATGAGTCAGACTCGACTCGACAGCACCTAACAACAACAACAACATACTATTATCTGTCTGCTTGTCTTGCTGTGGGGGCCTGCAGGTTGCTATGAGGCTGAAAACTATACCACTGAATTTCAGATACTAGCAGGTCCAGCCAGAGTGCACAGGTTTCAGCTTTCAGATTGAGATAGACTAGGGAGAAGGACCTGGCAGCCCACTCCTGAAATAATTAGCCATTGAAAACCCTATGAATAACAGAGAAACACTGCCAATTATAGTGCTGGAAAATGAACCCCCAGGCTAGAAGGCATTCAAAAGATGACCAGAGAAGAGTTGCATCCTCAAAACAAAACTGACCTTAATGATAGAAATGGAGTATAGTCTCTAGGACCACCAGTTGCCGATGTGATGACTCAAAATGAGAAGAAACATAGTGACTGCAACATTGGGCTCATCATAAAAAGATTGTTTGCATGGTGTTGGGCAGTGTTTTATTCTGTTGTACGTAGGATCACTCACTATGAGTCAGATCCAACTCAATGGCACACAACAACAACATGCTTTCATTGTACTAAGGTAGCTTGTTTTGTTCATGACCACAAAAATACAACAAAAACAAAGTCTCCAAATCATACCTCTTCCTTAACATATCATCCCATCCTCTCCTCCCTGATTCATGGAAAGCCCATCCTTGATCAAATGCTGTCTATGTCATGATTTTCCCAAAGGAACTTTATGTGTAGCCATGTAGAGGCCTTCTGGCTGCCATGTTTTCTCCCTCCAGGATGACAGGATTCTTTGTTCTTCCTAGGAGTACTGCAGGTTTTGCTGTACCACAAGGTTTCAGTGTCTACCTCCAACTCCCTATCCCCAAGGTCACTGAAGTATCTTTGTGTGACCCACCAGCATGTAGGTCTTGGCACTGTTATGAGCTTGTCACATTTACTGGTCAGACCCATTGTCCCTTCTCCTGTGCAATGCAGATAGCTTCCACCATCTTCCCTAAAATCAAGAAACATAACCTCTATCCTTTCCAATGTCTTAGGAATATAAAACATTTTACCTTGCTAGACAGCAGCCCCATCTATGGGACCTTGTTAGTCCTTGTCTATGATTACTTGGTCTTCATATTGCTAGAACTCTAATCCATGGTTCTAAATTTAATGTTTTTTTCTGAAAATTTTCTCTTAAGATTGTAAAGGGAATGAGAAAATCAAAGCATATGATATACAGAGGGTATAAAAATATGTACACATCTTAGGACAAAAACTTTCCATTTTGGTGTTTTAAGAATGTGTTTGCTTGTTCTGGTATGATAGTATAAATATAATCCAGAACATATTGCCATAATTAAATTCAACTTTGAAAATTAATAAATAGCTAACATCTTTTAAAATTTTTAGACATTTTGACACCCCCAATGTAATCATAATTTTCATTGGTTCAGTCCAAAAAATATTTCAGGTCTAATAATATAATTTCTATACTACCAAGGAAGACTAAGAAAATAATAGCTCCTCAAGCACATTGTCAGGGAGACTTGTCTTTTGTAACCCACTTGACAGTGAGAGTGAGATGGTTCATCAGAAGTTTAACCTGAGGGACTTCAAGGGCCTTGTAATCCCTTTAGGTATTTTTCTCTGCCCATGCTTCCCACCAAGACTTTGTAGTTCTTCACCTGAAGAAGTAGAGTTTCCTAATCAAGGCAAAGAACAGAGAAAAATAAAAGTGCTAGACAGGCAGAGCTGAGCTCAGCTTTACAAGACACAATACTCTACTCTTGCAGGTGAATAATAAAAGCAGGAAGGTATCATGTCTTCATAGCCTTTGGAGAAAACAAACTTCCTTAACAACAGAGAAGTCTCGATGCTGAAAAAGAAGTGTGAATGATGGCCTAAGCATAGGCAGTGAATGCATATGTAAGTGTTGCTTAGTGAGACCTTGTAGTGAGAACACTAACAATCCAGCATAGAGCAGCCTCTGGAAAGAGAAGCATGGAGAATTTTAAAAGTATTTGTATGACCTGGTTGTAGGGAAATCTGAATGTAAGGTTTTCCACTAATTTGATAGTCAGAAAAATGGAGTCTTATATCTGAACCTGTCCTCTTATCCTTGCATCATACTCATTAATTTATGACACATTTTTCAAATGCCTTTGCAATTTGTGAAAAACCACAAGTAACTGAAGAACTATGCCAATAATGTTCATGCAGTCATAGTCCTCAGGCATCTGATCCATCAGATCTATGAAGCTAAACATGGTCTGTTTGTCCTGGTTGGTGTCTGGATAGGAGACCACTTGTGAATCCCACGTGTCATAAGCTTTGGAGAAGGACCTGGCAGCCCACACCTCAAACAATCAGCCATTGAAAGCCCTGTGAATAGCAGAGAAGCACTGACAATAGAACTGGGCATGGCACAGTGTCAGAGTGTTTCACTCTGTTGTACAGGGTCATTATGTGCTGGGCTCAATTCAATAGCACCTAACAACAACTCTGACAATTTTTGCCATTTATACTTTTGAATGTACTGCTTTTCATAAAAGTTAATTTTAGCTCTTAAGAGGTATGTGTGTATGTGTATTTTCCAGTAGTTCTACTTGTTTTCCTCTTTTTCTGTATTTTCCTTCAAAATTTTATTGAATTTATGCCATAAACTAAAATTCCCTGTGACCACTAGGCCTGCAAGCCAAGAGAAACAGAAACTGTATAGTTCCAACTTTACCATAGATCGAGAGGAAAAGGAGACTTGGGCAAAGATCTCAATTCAGATGTCTACAGGACCAGGCAATTAAATTGAGTAAAGAGGCTGCTGTATCCACAGGTTCCTACTTAACCCTAGTGGATTATTGTCAGAGACTCTGTTTTGTTTTGTTTTTTTGTTTTTTTTCTAGAAGAATCAAAGGATTTTTATTTAAAATTCTTCTTACTGTGAAATATTTATTTATTCTTTATAAAAAAGTAAGCTGAGTAAAACATGTAAATGCATGTCTCAGGGATTACAGTTCTGGTCACTTGTCTGGATCAAGATCTACTTCCCAACGGAAAACGATTTTGAAAGTGAAGTATCAGAGATTAACAAAACAGCCTTGAAATCAGTAGGCTTTTTGTGACAAGAGTTGACCTGGAAAACACAGGAAGCTCTATCCAAACCCAGTGTGTGTCTATGGGTGGAAGGGTCATTGGAGGACATGTTCTTCCTTAAAAAATTTAGCTTTGCCCTTCATAATCAACTAAATTTTTAGTTGAGAAGTAAAGAAGTAGGCATCTACCTGCATAATATACTGCAGGGTAAAGACAAGGAGTCCCATTCTAGCCTAGCTCCTTATTAGATCCTTTTTCAGGGGCTCATTATTCTAGATAATAATGTTTGAGTAAACTGAAGTGATTTATAAACAGTAGTACACAGTGTCCCAGAAATGAAGGGATGCTGAGAGAGGACAGTTCAATAAGTTCAGCAAGAAAACAAGTGTTGTTCTTAATTTATGCAGGAAAAGATACCAACTTTGAATGGATTAGCACTGTGTGTGTAATTCTTACAATGTAGTTTGGGAATTTTTAGGACTTATTGGGATAAAGGTTCTAATCAAAGAGCCATTTAAGAGCTCTTGTTTGTAGACAGATGATTGATAGACAGACTTGGGCACAGGCATAGATATAGGTAATGCCCATTCATTATTGCAAGAGAAAGCTACAGAATGTTGTGATAACTACATTTATTTCTTAACTATATGCCACATATGACCCTTCCACAAGAAGTGGATGAAGCCAGGCACAGCGGCGCATCCCTGTAATCCCAGAGACTCAGGAAGTGGAGTAGGAGGATCACAAGTTTAAGACTAGAGGCAGTGTGCTTAATTTAGCGAGGCCCTGTCTCAAAAAAGTAAAAAAAGGGCTGAGGGTGCAGCTCAGTGGTCCAGCACTTGCAAAGCATGCAAGTACAAGGCCCTGGGTTCAACCCCCAGTACTGAAAAAAAAAAAAAGTGAACGAAGCTGACAGTCATCATTCTCCAGGGAAATGGACACACATAATTAAAATCTCTCTCTCTTTCTCTCTCTCTCTCTCTCTCTCTCTCTCTCTCTCTCTCTCTGTGTGTGTGTGTGTGTGTGATTTATCATTCAATGGGCAGGTATCTTGTTGGTACTGAAGAGTTGTAATATCTTACAAGAGTGACTATTTAAGTCTTATGAATACTTCCTAGACCTTAGTGTAGGGTATGGGTAAATCTCATTAATTTGCTTTATGTTTACCCTAGATTTACTGAATCTAATGGATCAATCATCTGATCAAGAACCAATATTTCGTAGGGAAATTGATAGACATTTTTAGTACGTACTTGAATCATTAGCTCAGTTCATACAGTACTGCTCCACACTCTCTGAGGACCTTGGTTCCATTCCCAGCATAGCAAAAATGGGAGGAGGATGTTGCAATCCATTCCCAAAGAAATCCTGAAACAACCAACCATTGAGAACCCTATTAGGGTCACTATGAGTCAGACTCACGAAAGGGCACCTAATAACCATAAATTGAACCATGACTAAAATCTCAGTGAAAATTACTTTTAGAAATTGTTAATTCATTATATTTTCAAATAAAATTTTAAGATTGTTACATATTTTTGATTACCAGAGGAATAAATGTACATAGTATTTTCCAAACTACAGAAAAGATGGTTTAAAAATCCAGTGGCATCCATGAGCCCTGTAAGTGATAATCTTTCTCAGCCGTTGAGCTTTCTTTTTTATGTTAGGATGATAATTTTTTGAAATCTGTAAGAAATGAATTTATCAGAAAATTTTCCTACATTTGGGTAGACCTGTAAAATCATTATAAGATTTTCTGTGTGCTCCCAATGAACCTCTTCCCCCGTATAAAAAGGAAAATAAAAGTTATAAGAATATGTATAGTTAAATCTTTTTATGTATTTTGTCAAATTCCCTCCAAATGTGTCACCAATTCCACCCTAACTAGAAATCTACAAAGAGCCCATTAAATCAGAAATTTCAATTAAAAAATTAGCAGACTTACTTATTAAAATGCCTGCAGCTGTCCCACTGTGGTGCTGATCCCATCAGATCTTGGAAGCTAAGCAGGATTGAGCCTGGTTAGTACTTGGGTGGGAGACCACCTGGGAACATCAGGTATTGTAGGCTTGGGAAGAAGACCTGGCAACCCCCTCCCAAAAACAATCAGCCACTGAAAACCCTGTGAATAGCAAAGAAGCATGACAATAGTGTTTTGCCTGTTGTAAGTAGGGCCACTATGAGATAGATACCCACTGGACAACACCCAACAACAACAAAAGTTATTAAAATATACTTAGATAGTATATCATTTGATACTTATAAAATCAGATGAAATTAGTGTGCTTTTGCTATTACCTTCTTTTCATTGTTTAAATTTAAACAAATTTATGAGATTTTATTTTTTTTTATTTTTTTATTTTTTTTTTCTTTTTCTAACTACATTTATTTTAACAGATATATAAAAACATTGAAATTGTACATGTTGATGGGATAACATGATGTTTTGATACATACATACACCATGTAATGTTTAAATGAGGTTAAATATATCTATCTCTTCAAATGTATCATTTCTTTATGATAAAAACTTTCAAAATCCTTTTGGATTTTTGAAATCTATAGAA
>VMDO01030085.1:0-21783 GCA_007922755.1 Pedetes capensis | reverse complement strand
AAAATGTAATGTCCTCCTTTGTCTCTTCTAATTAATTTTGGAATGAAACTTAATCTATCTGAAATTAGTATTGCAACACCTGCTTTCTTTTGTTCCCCCCGCTAGGTATACATTTTTCCAGCCCTTAACTCTCAGTTTATTCCAGTCTTTGTGAGTTAGATGAGTTTCTTGAATACCACATATTGATGGTTTGTGTTTTGTCATCCAATTAGCCAGTCTCTATCTATTAATAGGTGAGTTAAGACCATTTACATTAATAGTGATTATTGAGTAGCATTTATTGTTATATACCCAATCATTACCTGTTACTGATTTATGAATCATGTTTGCTTTGGTCCTTTCTTGGGTTGCACTCATTTCAGCTAACCAGTCCTTTGTTTTCCTTTATAGGGTTGTCTTAACTCTCCTGGATATCGTAGTTGATTTACAGTCCTCTCCAGTGCTGGTTTGGTCATTGCATATTGTTTAAAACCATCAATGTCATTAAATGTCTTATACTCCTCATCTGTTTTCAAAGATAATTTTGCTGGATATATTAGCCTTGGCTGGAGATTGTTTTTTTAAGGATTTGTATCACCTGTGTCCATTCCTTTCTAGCTTTCAATGTTGATATGGAGAAGTCTGCAGTAATTTTAATAGGTTTTGCTTTATAAGTAAAAAGGGGTTTCTGTCTTGCTGCTTGCAGGATAGCTTCCCTGGTCTCTAAGGACAGCATGCGAGCGATGATGTGTCTTGAGGATGATCTACTTAAGTCAGCCTTCAAAGGAGTCCTGAATGTCTCAGTGGTGTATATATCCATTTCCTGTACTATCTTTGGGAAGTTTTCCTTCAGGATATCCTTTACTAGATTTTGAAGGCCTCCAGTGGATCTTTCTTCTCCTTCAGGGATGCCCTGAATTCTTAAGTTTCGTTTTTTCATTCTATCTGAGTTATCCTGGAAATATTTTTTTCATACCTTTATCATTGATTCCATTTCTGACAGTTTGTATTTAAGTTCATTTATGGCATCTTCGGAATCAGAAATCCTCAGCTCAGATTCGTCCAATCTCGATGAAAAGGATTCTTTAGCCGAGTTCAATTCAGTTAACTTGGATTGAGTTTCAAGGAGAGTTGCTTGGTTCTTCCTTATCATTTCTAACTGTGATGATAGAATCCTTCCAAGTGAGATACCTTCTTTTCAAGGATTTCCAGGGTGCTTGTAGTATTCATTTTAATTTCTCTTAGCATGTTTATAACCATGCCTCTGAATTCCGAATCAGAGATCTCTAAGAAATGAGAGTTCTTGGAGGTATTTGTTGGGGAGCTTTGCTCTGTGGGGCCTTCAGATCCATCCTGCCCCTTTGTGTTTTTTGAAGGTTTACTTTGTTTTCCCATAATATGTTCTGGGAAGTAGAATTCGTCTCTCCTGAGTGCGCAGAACTTCTCCCTCTGTTATTCCTTTGAGATTGTGTGTTGCTGAATCTCTGGTGCTTATTTGAGCTTATAAGCTGGGTATATTCTTGGCTTTTTGGTCTGTGTGGTTCTCTCTTTAGTCCACCAGCCCAACTCCAAAGGGCCTAAGGGCTAGGGATGCGATAGATTTTGTTTCTCTTTGGTGGGGTGGGAAAGGGGGGGATCTGGTGACCGAAGAGGGGGAAAGTGGAGGTAGAGGACAGAGGCTAATAGAAATAACTATCAAAATTTAAATTAAAGTTAAGAGTTAAGGGTAAAATAATACAAAGACATATATATAGCTTAAGAAGAAGAGAAGAATAAAAAGAGGGAAGAGAGTAAAACAAGAAAGGACGAAAATAGAAATGAAAAAAAAGAAGGAAAAACTCATTCATACACGGTTCCACCCACATATAAAATCGCTTGTAGTCAGGTGCGGTGGTATGCACCCACAATCCCAGCAGCATGGGGGGCGGAGGCAGGAAGAGCGCAAGCCTGAGATCACAGGCAGCCTGCGCAACCCAGCGAGACCCTGTCTCAAAAAGTAAAAAATATGGGCTGGGGGCACTGCACTGTGGCGGTCCAGCACCTACAAAGCAAGCAGGTGCAAGATCCTGGTTTCAAACCTCCATACAAAACAACAAAAACACACAAACAAAAACCCAAAAAACAAAATCAAAAAAAGAAAAACAAAACAAAACAAAACAAAAATAAAACCATGCATACACACTGACACACACATATAAAAACACTTGTAGTCAGATGCGGTGGTGCACGCCTGCAATCCCAGTGGCTTGGGGGGCAGAGGCAGGAGGACCACAAGCCCGAGATCAGAGGCAGTTTGCACAACCCAGCAAGCCCCTGTCTCAAAAAGTAAAAAATACGGACTGGGGGCGCAGCACGGCAGTCCAGCACCTACAAAGCAAGCAGGTGCAGGACCCTGGATTCAAATCCCCATACAAAAAGAAAAAGAAAAAGAAAAAAGAAAGAAAAAAAAAAAAAACCCTTGTATGTTCTTGCAGGTGGAATCTGCCCTGTGAACACCCAGTTTCACCGGGTGAAGTTGATGCTGCAGGAAGCAGTGCTCCCTCCAAAACTCAAGATGGCAGTGTTTTCACACAATCTGCAAGAGCAATCTGTCTCAGTCTATAGAGATTTTGCCGATTACATAGAAAATGGCGGATTGCCCCACAATGTCCTGGGTTTAAGTGGGACACCCAATGACCAAAGAGATGGTTCCACGAAATATTCTGTGTCTATTGTATTGTTTGAGAGCCAGTGGAACCTGTGGGGTCCTCTCTGGAGTTCTCCCTGTCCCACGTAGTTCTGGCGCCAATTCCCCAAATCAGAGATTTCCGGCCCAAAGCCTATAGCATGGAGGGAATATGGCTGCTATTGTGGATTTTTATTGCAGGGCTTTCCGCCCACTTGGGAGACCACTTGGGAGGACCAAATCCTCTTGTGGGCGGGATGGTATTCAACCCCCCTCCCCGGAGAGAATCTGTAGCAGGTCTTCCATGCACGGCGATTGTGCTCAAAACTGCTCTTATTGTGTCTAATTGTCCTGCAAGGCTCTGCCAAAAAGGAGCGCTCTGTCCGCGTGGGGCTCAGCCGCCTCTGCAGACCTCACCTTTCTCCACAGTGCAGTGGGATGACTTAGGATCCCCTCTGGTGTGTCTGGGATCCAGGTGTATGTGTGCCTGTATGTCTGTGGAGATTGCATCTGCACCACTGTCCCGCCACAACAGGAGGGAGGGAGCCGCATTTCAGCTCTGGATGCATACTGCTGGCACCAGTTTCCCAGTTCCCTCCTCGATTACTCCCGTACCCTCGCGTATCTACTCTCGTGGATCTGATCCCTATTTTCTTGCGTGAAGGACCTACAACAACCCAGCGTCTCAGGCTGCGGGATGTATGCCGCTAAAGATGGTGATTCCGTGTGCCACCTCAAACTGACTCACCCGAGACTTGTAGTTGGTGTCCCATGGGCAGGGTGACAGTGTGATGTCAAGGTTGCACTCCGTCTTGGGTCTGGCTCCCGTGGGTGTGTGTGTGAAGTCCCCTCCGAGTCTCCAGGATTCTATCCCACTGTCTGTGTGATGGCGAAATGGCGGAATGGCAGTCTGGCTACTGACCTCTGTGTAGCTCCTCCGAAGCCAAATGCTCTATTTCAGTGTTCATCCAGTTTCATCCTCTATCTCCCAATTTAAACTATCATTGTTTCTATCTATTCCATGTGAGTTCTAAACCCCTAATCGAGGCTTCCCTTAACTCTGGGACAGAAGGCGCATGTTATCTGTCCACCATCTTGCTGGAAGTCCTTCTTCCATTTTTGTAGTGCTGGGGATGGAACCCAGGGCCTCAGAGAATGCAGAGCAGCACTCTAGCAGTTGAGCTAAACCCCGACTCCCCATTGACTTTAAAAGAACTTAAAAGAATTCAATGCAGAGACGTTAACAGACAAAATGCCAAAGGACAGAAACATTATTGGAATCTCAAATACGTCCTAAAAATGGAAGGTTTTGCTTTTGTAGCTCAGTGTATCCTAAGTGCATTTGCTTCCATAGAGCCCATGTGGTTCTGAATGCAGCATCAGCCATTGAACCTTCTTGTGCTGGCTGCTTCTCCTTCGCTGTCTAGGTTGGTGGGGCCTTGACTGATCAGATCTGTAGCCAAGATGACTGGAAAAAGGGGCTAGCTCATCGAATGTGGTGTCTTCAGCCTTCTTCCCCTACATTTGGGTCAAAGGGTAAGCGATAAGGATCTGCTATCAGCAGTTGTGGTTTGTTGGGAAAGATTTAACAGTTGTTGGCTCAGAGTAGGGAATCCTGGGGTCACTACCAGCCAGAGAATTGGAATCTTTTTCCCGTATCAGGGCAAAACCAAGGCAGTTGTGTCTATAGAAGCAAGCGTTGCTGGCCACACTACTGTTCATGGTGCCAGACTTGCCCTTCTTCACTGAGGTTTATCTAGGGTTTTATTGTTCTTTGGTATTTGGAAAGAACTCTATGATGAACATCATTGCAGCTGGATGGCAACAACAAAATAAATAACCCAAAATCTCTTTGTTCCTGCTTTCGATTTTCTTCTTGTGTCTTTTGGAATAGATTGTCTTTTTTGGATTTCTAAACAGGTAACCTGTTAGGTAGGTGGATGGCTCCTTAGTTTGGGAAATTCAGGGTTTTGTGATTGACTTTGGAAGAGCAAAAGGAGTATTGGTTCCTTTTGAAAAAAAAATGAAATTTGATGTTTTAAAATGATACAGGAAGGTACTTCAGTGGAGCTCGCTTAATAGCTAATCTCTTGGAAAATAATGCAGAAAATGACCTTTTCCTTCTGTTCTGTGAAACAGATTAAGTGGAGTGCATTTCTAGGTGGGAAACATTTCGTGTGAGTTATTCTTAAGGAAGCAGTGTAACTGGGTGTGCTGTAATCAGTCCATTGTTGGTATTTCAGCCTCCGAAAGGAAGTACTACTGCCTTAATTGAGTTCTTTTAAATGCCTTTCATGGTGCATTTACATATTTTAATTGAATCTTTCAGAATTCAGCAGGTGAAACATTTCTGAGTGTTGGCATCGTATCCATCAGGTGTGCCCCTTGGGGACCCAGCACAGTGAGGGACTGAACAGCAGTGTGAAGCCTGGGCATGAGAAGTGATGTGGGGACAAAGGGACTTCTCGTGGGTGGGCTCACTGGTGATTTGCTATTCCTGTGCAGCTTGCCATGTTTTAGCTGGGTGTTCATCACCTTTAAACCATTAATATCTTTATGAGAGGATGCACAGTTCAGCCGACTCCTATTTCCTTGTTTCCCTTGGACATTACCGGGATTTCAGTTACATTCAGAAAGTTCTGCTGCATTTTTTGCATTGTAATTAGGGGGAAACTGGAGACCAGCTTTTGACAACCTCTTTAGATGTTTAAAACCACACATAGTCATCGTGTATGTAAAAGAACCCCAGATGCCATCGAGTGGGTTATTTCTCAAATACTCTGTGTCTGGGGCTAGCCTTGCTTGCTCTTTCATGTGTATATCTGGTCTTCCAAACATCCTAAGCCATGGTGGTAGGTGTCTTAGAAACCCACCAGCCTCTTTGGCCATGTTGTCCTGTTCAGTACAGTGGCACCAGAACTCAAAGGAAGTGAGCCCTGGCTGGCTGGAAGGGTAGTGGCTCTCTTCAAGGTGAACTGGAAGCTGTCTGTCTACAGGAAAGTTGCCTTAGGCACTGGGCATTAGAAAGACTCATTGTTCTGTGGAAGGTGGGGCTCAGAGCTGGGTCTTTTCTCCCTGGAAAATGGGCTTTGCTGCAGAAAATCTTATAGTACACGGTCACACACCCACCCACCCCCTCTTAACTCTGACTCCTCTCCTTCTCAGATCACCTGAGGAACATGATAGAGGGGGCCTGGCCAAAGAGGGAGTGATGGGTACTGCTTCTCAGAACTCAGCTGGAGTCCTATCCCACGCTCTGCTGGTTCTCAGGAAACTGGGGTCCATCCAAGAGTGGGACAGAATTGCCATAGTGCCTGCACCTGTTCCACTGCCCCTTGGGCTCTCAGGATGGAGACCTTCCTGCAAGTGAGACCAAGTGAGGACCATAGTGCCAGGAGCACCTTTACAGACCCATCTGGTAGAGCCCACACTGAGTGAGCAGGACTTGGGGCATGTGACCCATGCACCTAAGGGAGGTCAGGAGTGGGGGAAGGACAGGGTGCTGGCTCCCTTCCTCTTTAAGTATACCTGACCCCCAGTGAGATGTGCTGTGGGTATAAGGATTTTTAAGACTTCATATAAAAAGAAAGTAAACTAGCTCATTGTTAACTTTTATATAATATATCTTATTAAAACCCACCTTTTCACTTACTGTACCTACTAGAAAATTTAAAATTCCATTTGTGGTTCTTATTTGTGGCTTGTGTTATACTTCTATTGGACAATGTTGGTCTAAGGCCTCTAGGTTTTAATGTGATCTGGGACAGCCTAGTGAACAAAGTATTATTTGACACAAAGCCAAATTTGCTGGCCTGAGGCATCAATAAAGGGGGATTTTCTCTAGGGACTTCTAATGAGGAAGTTATAATAAAGTGAGGAAGTGACAGCAAGTGTGTGTGTGTGTGTGTGTGTAAGGTGCCAAGCCTTTGAAGTTAAAGTGACTCCAATCTTAATTACAAACTGTAGACTTGCTTCTTTCCATCTCTTTCTCCATATCTCATTAGAATGTATTATGAGAAAACTTGTGAGAATTTAATTGCTTTAAATAAAACATTTTGATCTCAAGAGAGTAAGAAAGTACATTTATGGTTGAAATAAAATTTTGTTTAAATGAACATGTTTTTATTTACAGGGAGGTGATTTTAGCAATGGCTGGCTCATTATTTACTCGTTTTCAAGCGAAACGTGGTTCAGGAGTTTTCCTGAAATGATATTCTTTGTTTATTTAAAAGGTGACTTTGTATCTTCTCTGTTCTAATTGATAATTTTATGCCATCATTAGGGTAAATAGAAGGGATCCTGTGCTACCTAAAGGGGGAGAAGTTAGTAAGGGAAAAACTGTTTTTCATTTAACGGTCAAATTATGATTTATGAAAAGTTGAAACTGAATTGAATTCTCCTACAGATGTATAGTGAGCAGGTCCTAAAGATGGATTTACTCCCTTGTGAGGGAACCAGCCAGAGAGCAGTCAGTCAGAGGCGGCTAAGAGAGACTAGGGAGTGGGGTGCATTAGCCCCTGTGAGGATCCCTTTGGGTTGCTGGGTGAACATGGATTGGTTGATGGCAATCAAACCACAGCCTTTAGGATTTTTGTCTTGTCTTTCCATGGAAGCCACTTGCAGGTCTGTCCTCAGCCTTCTAACATCCAGTTTGACGGGGTACACTTGTACTCTAGTAGTAGTAAAGTCCCTCTGGACAGGTCTGACTTGCCAGACTGTGCTCTGTGGGGCTTGGAGAGCTCACTGGGCCTGGGCCTAGGCCTCAGCTCCCAGTCCTGACTGCTTCTCCCCAGGAGGCAGGCTCATTTCATCTTTCCCATGTTTCTGTTTCCCCAGGGCCTTTCCTACTCTTACACACTTAAAGGGGACTCTCAGGACTCCAAGGCCACCTTCCTTTCCACATACCCCTCCCCAAGGCATCTTCCTCAGGGATGAGCTGAAGGTCCCAGAGAATTTAGTGGATGGGATGGAGCATTTAGAGCCTTGCTTCTCTAATGCTCTCTGGGCAAGGCCTGTTTTTTTGTAGTCATTTTAGTTACTGTTTTTTGTTAGTTTTGGGAGCACCAATATAATAAAATTGCACAGCAATGTCAGGCTGCTGTGAAAATTTGTAAATGCTGTCCTATTTTACACTTACCTCCTTGCAGGCCTGCACCAACAGCTTGGGGCTGGCAGTGGTCTGTTGATTAGCTTTAGCTTGGAGGGCAGTCTTTGCTAGCACTGCTGGGCCTCCCACCTGCCCTGCTGTGGGCCCAGTTTAGCCCTCCACATCCTCTGTCTCCCTCAGTCCCATAAGCTATCCAATTAAGCAAAAGTGATAGGTTTGTAATGCAACTACAGCTTCATGCCCAACCCCCAACTCTTCCTTAACCAGTTGGTTCTCTGTAGGACTTCTGGAGCCATTCCTGCCCACCCCTCCCCCCCCAACTTCTGGGAAAAAGATGTTGTAGGACCTTGGTCTTCACATGCTTTGCAAAGGAACACTAATGATAGAGTGGGTCATTCCCAGCCTCTGTTACAGAATAAGACCCTTTGAAAAGATTATGCACAATAAATACAATGCCCATTTGCTCAAGGATATTTTTGGTCTTTTGAAAGAGGCTAGCTTTCCTTTCAAAGGACATAGCCAAATCTTCCTCAATTATTACATAAAAATGGACTCACTTAAAAGTGACTTTAGGAGCAAATCAACAAAACCCCCTGCTGTCCTGTAAGTCTGTAAAAACATTTTCCTTCTAGCCAGTTTCCATCTCCTTTAGCCTCATGTACACGCAATGCAATTTATAACACTGGTATACACTTGGCATAAAAGTTTCCCTGGGAACCTGACTGTTAAAAAAAGAGGATGAAGCAGCTGGAAAGGACCTAACAAGTTGCCTTCACAGCAAAAGGGGCTTGTGTGTGTTTGTGTGTGTGTGTGTGTGTGTGTGTGTGTGTGTGTGTGTGTGTATGTGTGTTTAATGCCTGGAAAACCATATAGGAAATGGACAATCTGAAAACCTTGAGCTCTAATTTTAATATCCTTTTTTTGGTATGTGGTACTGGGGGTTGAACCCAGGGCCTTGTGCTTATATGCTTTGCAAATGCTGTACCACTGAGCTGCACCCCCAAACCTTTTTTTTTTTTCAGTTTTTGAGCCAGGGTCTTGCTAAATTATGCAGACTCCCTCTGGTCTTGAACTTGTGATCTTCCTGCCTCTGCCTCCTGAGTTGCTGGGATTATAGGTGTACACCACTTTGCCCAACTTAACATCATTTTTGATTCTAGGATCTATTAGGGTAAATCACTTACTTTGCTTATATTTGAGGATTTGATCACTCTGGAGGGTAGAATGTGTTCACTTCCATTATTAATAGGGCGGGCCTATAATATATTGTCCAAACTTGAGACACTTTTTAGCATGAAAAGAATAATGGGCCTAAGCTTTGATTGTTTTGGGTGACCCAGAACATACAGTCACCCTAATTACAAGGATCATTTGGATTTATTTTCCTAGAATCAGCAATTTTAGTGGAACTGAGAGTAGACACTATATTTTTATTTTTTACAGTAATGAGGGGTTGAACCTAGGGTAGGCAAGTGCTTTACAACCGAGCCGCACCCCTAGTGCCTTATTGTTTTATTTTGAGACAAGGTCTCTCCAAGTTGTGCAGGGTGCCCTTGGCCTCAAACTTGCTATCCTCCAGGCTTAGCCTCCTGAGTTCTGGGATTTCAGGCTTGTCCCATAGTGCCCAGCCAGGTACCATATCTTATCTTGAGTAAATTTAGTCATATAAAATAAAGCTTTACGAAGGTCATTTCATAAAAAAAATAGAAGTGACAAAATAAAAAATGTCACAGTGCTTTTAGGCTCTTTTAAAATCCTCTGATAATTTTCTTTTTATGGATAGTGTTTAAAGATAGTGATGCTTATTTTGCTAAGGCTTCACATATATCTATAAGCCACTTATTTAAAATTAACTCAAAGATCAATAAATCTCAGTTAAATCTTTAATGATTAAGTTATTATTGTAAGAATGGTCTAATAAAATTATGTCACATAAAACAGAATTTTGCTCAATAAGATAATAGGCTTTGTAAGATGTAAAAGGGAAAGTCAACACCTTAATTATTTTTTATTGTACCAGCTTTAGCAATGGCTGCATAGGTAAGACTTGCTGCCAGTAGCTTAGAATACTGTTGGGAAGGCTCACTATACTTCGCTACAGCAGTCCTTTAGAAAAGGTGGCTGGGAGGCCAGTATTACTGATGCACTTTATTACTGATGAGCTTGTACCATGATGAGCCTTCTGGTCCTGGATGGTAGTTCCACTAAAGTTGCATGCCTTCCTGTGTAGAGTTAGGAAGGGGATCCTCGAGTTGAGATTCATGGGCCCTTTAACTTCTTTGTTTTCTCTTCTTTGGCCATTCAAGGCTTAAGAAGGTTGGGCTAATATGCCTCACTTTGTTGGGTACTAGATGTCTTTGAGGGCTGGGATTTAGCTCAGTTGGTAGAGGCTGCACTGCAGTCTCTGAGGTCCCGAGTTCAATTCCCAGCACCGCAAAAATGGGAGAAGGGCCTGGCAATCCACTCCCAAGGCAATCTCGAAACAGCCATTGAAAACCCTATGAGGGTCGCTATGAGTTGGATACCGACTTCAGGGCACCTAACAACAACAGATGTCTTTGAATTTCTATCAGTGTTCCTGAGCTTTTAGTTAAGTTGCAAGGAATCAGTGTGATTCTTTTGGGGCTAGTTTTTATGACTCATTAGCTGAGTCCAGAGCAGTGCTCAGTAGGACTAATGATTTTCCACTCCCTTTCAGCATCCTACCCACCATGCCATGATCTGGGAGGTCCTCCTTTCTGGCTAGAGGGAACAGGCACCATGCCCAGCAGTGTGTGAGTGCCAGGCACTGTGAGCTCCAGTCACTTTCAGAGGCTGAGTAGTTTCCTCACCCACATACACTGGTCTAGATTTAGCTGGATGCTTGTAGAAGCTTCTGCACCTCTCCAGGAGCCTCTCTGTGCAACTGTCCCCTCTGCAGTGCTCTGTCCTTGGCATGCTGGCGGTGTGGCCTCCAGGATGCCCTGTCCCATCATCTCTACACAGGGAACCCTCCAGGCTTGGCCTCAGTTCCCTTCTCTCTGCTGGGACTGTAAACTCTCCCCAGGCAGTCAGCTGCCGCTGCCACAATACTTACCTTGTTGGTTTCCTGGCCTTGGTTGCCGGACATCCTGTGTTTTGAAAACTTGGCCGGGCACCGTGGCACATGCCTGTAATCCCAGCAGCTCAGGAGGTGGAGGCAGGAGGATTGCAAGTTCAAGACCAGAGGCAGTCTGCATAATTTAGCAAGACCCTGTCTCAAAAAGTAAAGAAATGGGCTGAGGGTGCAGCTCAGTGGTCTAGCACTTGCAGAGCATGCAGGCACGAGGCCCTGGGTTCAACCCCCAGTACCAGAAAATGGTTCTCTTCTCTTCTCTTCTCTTCTCTTCTCTTTTCTTTTCTTTTCTTTTCTTTTCTTTCCTTTCCTTTTTTCTTTTCTTCTCTTTCTTTTTCTTTCTTTTCTTTTCTTTTTTTTTTCTTTTTTTTTTGATTTCAGGTGTGGAGGTAAATATAGTTTGTTCAAGACAAAAGCAGAAGTCTCAAGATAATGTTTTTTAAAAATGATGATTTGGTATAACCTTTTTTCTTACACTTGTTTTGGCTCACAGTCCTCTTTCTAGATCAAAGACCTAGAAAGTTCTTCCTATTTGTTTCTGGTTGCCTTGAAATCCTTCGTTGTGCTACTTTAGTTCCAAACCTCCAAAAGCCAGCTCAAATCCAACTTCCTC
Source organism: Pedetes capensis (assembly GCA_007922755.1). NCBI lineage: Eukaryota > Metazoa > Chordata > Mammalia > Rodentia > Pedetidae > Pedetes > Pedetes capensis. The sequence goes on along the minus strand of VMDO01030085.1, from coordinate 10,325 downwards.
TGCAAAATCTTCTTCATCAACTCATGGGTCTTCCTTTCTCAGAAGACTTAGAGACTCTAACAGTTAGTGCTATACTGCCTAGCAATGATTTATTTTTGTTTTACAATGATGAGTCTTGGTTTCCCAAACTTTTTGAACTAGGGATCCATGTTTATACTTTTTGTGCTCTTCAAAGTGATGAGCACTGGAAAAAGCCCATAAAATATCAGGAAGTACTTGTTGGACTACTTGCCTTTGTGGCTAAAGGATGTATAGGATGCCATTTTGATAAGTACTCTGTTGTGGTCCATTTTGTATTGTTATGACAAAATACCTGAGGGTGCATGCTCTATAAAGGAAAAATATTTATTTTGCTTATAGTTAAAGCCCAAGGTTGAATGGCCCTGTTTGGCCTCTGGTAGGGACTTTTTGGCTGTGGTACAACATAGTGGATGGCATCACATAGCATGATGATGTCTGAGAGCAGCCAGACATAGGTGTAGAAGAAAGATGCCACATGGTGATAGAGGAATAAAAAGAGAGCCTAGAAAGCCAAATTCACTTTATAATAATTCACGTTCACAGTAAGCAATCCATTCCTATGAGATATAACCTGTTCCCTCTAGATTGGTATTAATCCTTTCTGAGGGTAGTACCCCCCAGTGACCTAATCACCTCCCATGAAGTCCCCCTCTTACAGGTTCTGCTACTTCTCAACACTGTAACAACTGGGACCAAGCCTGTGGCATATGGATCTTTAGGGGGCTAAGCCATAACATTCTGTGTGTGTGTTTGTGTGTGTGGGTGGGTATGTGTATGTGTGCACATGCGTGTGTGTATGTGACAGGGAGCAAGAATGAAGTAGGAACTCACCCATAGTTATATGTCTAAAAGACTATCCTTGCTCTCTCAGCCTGTATTTCAGGTGGCCTTTCATTTGCTGTGGAATTAGTGGATCACAAGTCAGCATAGAACTTGACCTGAGATTTCCATATGAAGGAGACCTTAAGAGTTAAGATACACGTCATACCATTTCCCTCCCACAGCATTTTTAATAAAGTGGCTGTAGGCTCAATGTGTCTGCATAGGTCCTAATGGTAGTAAATTCTCCAAATGCACATGTTTGGGATCTGCAAGCTTAGCAGATACTTGTCTACTGTGGCTGGTCCTCTGGTTTTGCATTAAGTGTTCCTGACCCTGCACAGTCTTATGTGGGGGAACCTATCTAACCAGTAGCTGCCCTTACATTGCGTCCTTTCTTTCTTCAGTCCACCCAAAGCCACATGCAACCTCCTTCCTTCCTTGCCATGCCAAATAAAATACCAGTTTTAGCCAACGAGTCTGGCAAAGCGCCTGGGTTTGCCTGTCACCAGATTTCTCTGTAATAGGATTACCGTTTTAACTCCCTCTCTGTCCCTCCCCTGGCCCTGGATCTCAGTTTCCCCAGCATTCCCTCTGTGCTTTTGGCTTTGGCTGGCAGGGGCTGCTGGGATGCTGCTCCAGGGTTCTGCTGGGTCTCCTGCCGAGGCAGGCCAGCTGGCTAGCCTTTGTGGAGGTCAGTCTTTGAAAGACGCCTTTTTTTGTGCTGTTCTGTGAACTGCCCCGTCTTCCCAATGCGTGTCTTCAGGCACTTCCGGCACTGTTTCACGTCCTGTCTGACTTTGTAGGTGTGGACCAAATGACGACAAAAAGCTTTATTTTTAGGCAGCTGTTTTCTTCCCCAAGCCTTTTTGCTCCTCCTGAAAAGTCCTTGGTAAGTGTTCTGAGGGCTCCTGTGGCTGGCTGAGGACTTAACTCTGAAGTTTGAGAGGATGAGCTGGCCCAGCCGCATGTCACACTTCTGTTAGAAATGCTGCCCTCTGCACACACTGCACAGGATTGTAGTGGCTGCAACTGTACGTTCTGGGAGGTTTGCCTGGTGCTTCAAGTCCAGAGAGAACAGAGTGGGTCCCTGGTACGGGCTGAGAATTTGGAGGACCCTTGGCTTGTGTGTTCCTCCTTATCTTTATCAGATGGCCGCATCTCCTGTTACTCTGCCATCCAAACCTGGGGCTGATTTGTCTGCATTGGTTCTCCTTGGACATTCTTTCATTCGTGGTCCTGCTTTCCTTATTTTTAAATTAATTTTTAATTTTTTTATTCTTTTGAAGTACCAGGGGACTCAACCCAGAGTTTCATATATATTTTGCAAGCGCTCTACCAATCAGCTGCCCTTCCAGCCTTCTTTTAAATTTTCTTGTCTTGAGACAGGATCTCGCTAAATTATGCAGGCAGCCTTGGCCTCGAATTTGCAATCTTCCTGCCTCCGTCTCCCAAGTTACTGGGATTACAGGTGTGCACTACTGTGCCCAGCCATGTTCCTTCCTTAGACTGGGGCTTCTCTCTGCTAATGGTTTACCTGCTCCTAAAGGCTGCACCTATGATTGTGGAATTGGGGTCTTCTGCAGTACACAGCAGTTTCTCCTTGAGGGTGGGTTCTGCCTGTCTTCTTTTGCCTCTGTGGAAGAACCCCTGGGAGGTGACCAAGGAGACAAGGAGAGAGTGGGTCCTTATTACATGTTTTTGTTGCTTTGACACAGGTGAGATGTCAAGAACCCAGCGTGATCTGAGTTCTTATTCCCAGTGCTGGTCTGACCCACAAGCCTGCCTCCCATCATCCCTGAGAAATGTGAGGCTTGGAGCTCCCCACAGTTCATTTCACCCACCTGCCAGCAAGGGATGATTGTGAGGCCTGGCTACCACCCCAGGGCACTGCCAGGTCCTAGGGGAAAGACAGGATGAGAGAGGGTCACGTGGGGTTCTCACATCCTAGATTTTTACCCTGTGAAATCAGAAGGCTGTACTAGCTATATATTTTAGACCAAATTACCTTTTTGATTTTCCCATTTCTAACCACATATATGTTAATCATTTTACTCACCTCTGACCTGAGGTTCCATTTCATTGGGTCTCATGTTCTAACACCTCATCACCTGGCTTGCATTGAAGCTCTTTGTGCTGATATGAATCACCCCGTGCTGTGCCAATGACTTCTTGCTCTGGGGATAGTTCTCTTTTGCTTCAAGTTGGGGTGGTGATTTTGCTTGGAGCTGGTTTTAGAACTTTTCCTTGACTCTCCTGTTCACAAGTAGACCACGTAGGATAAGCAGGCATCCCCTTCGATCATTTTCAGTGTCTCCTGGCTCATGTGAACCATCTGGTGAAGCACAGGTTCTGGGTATTGGGACTACAAAGCTCTGCCGGGGACCAAGGTCAGGGTGCCTGGCCATCACAAACCTGCCAGGCGGGGCGCAGCAAGCCCTTTCTCTTGGTATCCTTCTCAGTTGGAGAATAGGTGAGTATTAGATTTGATTCATAATCTGGACTCTTAGAGAAAATCTCATTTCCTGTTTCGACTAGGAGATTTATTGAAAAATAGGAAGAGCCTTCAGTACCTCAAAGAGAGACTGATTGTGGGTATGTCTGCTCCTTCAGCCCAGCTCTGTGCATGTGAACCAGTGTCTGTTCCAGTACCCACTTCCATTGTGGATCCCAGGCTGCATCGGTCTTCCTGTTCCCACTCGCAGGCTTGGCTACAGCTAGAGGACCAGGTGGGCTGGCTGGACTCTGCCTCTGCCATATCTGCCGTTGGTCTGTTCTACCAGTGGGTGTCAACCCTGAGCTCTGGGCACTTACCTGAATCTTGTTCCTCTCCCCTGTCCTACTCCCCCTAAGGCCTAATCACAGTAAACCCCGCCCCTGAGCTCACACCTCAGGGGAACCCCTGGTTGAAGGGTGTCTGTTCCCCCCAGACTGCTCCCTTTGCTGGGGCCCTGCTTGCACATGGCATGTCACAGACTGAACTGGTCCTACCCCAACAAGTGGGGAGCTCTTCTGCACATCTGCTTCATGTAGGGTGTAGCTTTCCACAGGCTGCTATCCAGTCCGCAGACATACTACAGTTGCTACAGCAGTGCCTGGCCAAGTGCTCGGCCATGGCGTTAATGGGTAGAGAAACTTCAGAAACGGCTAAATTAAACCAAGACACAGAGTACAGCAAACACCTTGGTATTTCTGTTTTGGTTGGGGGAGAGGTGGAAACCATTATTTAAAATAAAACTTTGGGATTTTCTGTGGGCATAATCTATAGAATGATGACTAATCAAAAGTTGGCAAAGCTGTTTTTACTGTGTCCCTTGTTACAAATTCTTTGAACTCTGAAATTGAAAAATCTCCCATCAGGTCTAAAGGCTAGTATGCCAGGATGTAATTTGCAGGCATTATGTTGTACGCAAACAGCAGGGGTTTCTTTTCCTCACTGCTTTTTCTTGGGAGGATTCTGGTACTGAATCTCTGGTGTACAGATATTCTGGTTCATTTGGAAGATGTGTTGGCACTGACTGTGGTCCGAGCTTAGTTCATGTCATGTTTGAAACGGAGTAATTTGGGGTTGGACCTCTGTACTGTATGGTAATTGTTTGTGTGAAGCAAAGGCCAACCTTGCTGTACTCTTGATTTACTAGAGGCTTCAAACTGGGTTTTTTCCAAGCCTTTGGCATTCACTAAACCTCAGCATATTTCAGTGGTACCTTCCCCATCCATTTTCTAAACTGTGTGTTCTCAACTTAATGGAATCCATGTGGTTCTTTCACTCAGTTCATCCAAATACTGGTTCAGGCTCTCAACCTTCCCATATCCCAGAAGTGTTTCCCCATTTTCCAGGAAGAGGAAATAATGTTTTAAGAGTGAGAAAGGTGGGGTGAGGCTGAGCTAATCTGGGAGCCTGAAAACAAAGAATAATCATTGATCAGGGAGCCCAGGGTTAATCTGCCACAACTCCAGGGTGCAACACAGCTGCGGCAGGCATCTACAGTGAAGGGGAATATGGGATGCCAGCACTCAGAGGAGTTGGGCAGGCAGAGGCTCAGGTGAGGTGGACGGTAGCCCCAAGCCCCACGGGGAAGGGACGACTTCATCTCCTGAGGGGAACTTGGGAGACCAGCAACTCTGAGCTGAGGTCAGATTAAAGACTCCTATTGACCTCCACCTCCACCTCCACCTAACAGACTTATTAGAGGACACAGAAAGAACCTATAAGTACTTTGTCTCCTTTTAAAAAAATTCTGCTGTGCTGGGGATTGAACCTGGGGCTTTTGCATGGGGCAAGGGCTGTACCACTGTGTAGTACTTCTAGCCCTTGTTTTTGTTTTCAGATAGAGTCTTACTGAGTTGCATAGGGCCATGCCTATTTTATTAATCTTTATGAAGAACTTGCTCTTAGATTCATTAATTCCTTGAATTATCTTCTTGGACTCTAATTGGGATATTTCTGCCATGATCTTTATAATTTCTGTCTGAGTGCTCCTTTTAGGATTGGCTTCTTTTGGCCTTCTGGTGCCTTAAGATGTGTCATTAGGTTATTTAATTGGGCCTTCCCCAACTTATTGATGAAGGTGCTCATTGCTATGAACTTCCCTTTTAGAACTGCCTTTGCTGTATCCAATAAATTTTGGTAGGATGTGTTCTCATCCTGGTTTTATTGCAGGAATTTTTAAATTTCTACTCTGATTTCTTCAATGACTCATTGATCATTCAGCAGTGTATTATTTAGTCTCCATGAACTTATAACATTTCTGGAAATTTTATTGTTTTTGAATTCTAGTTTTATTCCATTGTGAAATAATGGATGGTACAGGGGATGATTTCTGTTTTTTTTTGTATTTGCTGGGGCCATGTTTTTGGACTAAAATTTGGTCTACCTTAGAAAAAGTTCCATGTGATGCTGAGAAGAATGTGTATTCCCCATCTAATAGAAGGAATATTCTGTAGGCCTCTGTAAGGTCCAGTTGTTCTAGATGCTACTTAAGTCCATTGGTTCTTTGTTGATTTTTTCCTTTGAGGACCTGTCTGTTGGCAAACGTGAGGTATTGAAATCTCCCTTAATTATGGTGTCTGGCCAGATGTGTTCCTTTATCTCCAGTAAAATTCATTTTATGAAGTCAGGTGCATCTGTATTTGGTAAGTAAATATTGAGTATCATCATGGGTTCATCATGGTTGACTATTCCTTTTACCAAAATGTAGTGTCCGTCTTTCTCTTCTGATTAGTTTGAGTTTGAAGTCTAAGTTGTCAGAAGTTGTTCTAAGTTGTCAGAAATTAGTATCACTACTCCCACGTGTTTGGTATATTGTTTTCCAGCCTTTAATTTTCATCCTTTTATGGTCTATGTGGATGAAGTGAGTCTTTTGAGTGCCACATATTGAAGGTTTATGTTTTTTAATCCAACTCACCAGTCTATATCCCTTGAGTGGTAAGGTAAGACCATTTACATTGAGAGTAATTATTGAGAGCAGCACATTATTCTGTATCTGGTGTTTGTTTCTGTTATTTTTTTAGTCATATTTAGCCTATTGTTTTCTTAATTTCTACTCATATTTATTATTCATTCCTTTGATCTTATCTTTAGGGTTTTCTTACCTCTCCTATATGTGGTGTTTCATGGAGGATCCTTTGCATTTCTGGTTTGGTGGCTGTGAATTGTTTAAACAAGTCAATGTCATGAAATGTCTTGAACTCACCATCTATTTTAAAAAATAGTTGTGCTGGGGACTGTAATCTTGATTGTCAGTTGTTCTTTTTCAGGGCTTGAATGATGTCTGACCAAGCTTTCCTTGCCTTTAGGGTTGTTCTCAAGAAATTAGCTGTTATTCTGATGGGTGGGTTCGCCTTTGTAAGTGAGTTGGCATTTCTCTCTTGTAGTTTTTAGAATAGCTTCTTTGCTATCTAAATTTGGCATTCCAATTATAAGGTGTCACGGAGAGGATATGTTCTGATCTACTTTTTGGAGTTCTGGATGCTTCGGTTATGTATGTGTTTATTTGTCCTCTTAGGTTTGGGAAGTTTTCATGTAAAATCTGTTGGAATAAATTTCCTATTCCTCTTCTATTGTTTTCAGCTCTTTCGTGAACCCCCTGAATTCATTGGTTGTGCCTCTTCATTTATCAAAGATCTCTTGGAAATCTTGATCAAATTACTTCATCTTTTTTTTTCCCTGAGCATCTGAGTAGATAAGCTCTTCTGTTTTTTCTTCAGCATTAGATATCCTGTTTTCAGCTGTGTCTAGTCTGGATACTGTAGCCTCTCCTGTAATATTAGGTGGATTAATTTTTCTCTGTATTTCCAGCATTTCTAATTGATTCTTCTTCAGAATTTGAATTTCTTTGGTGAATTTTTCTTCCATCCTTGATATTTTTTCTGTCCAGAGTTTTAGTTGCTCTCATTGTGTTGTCCTTGAGGTCTTTCAACATATTTATCAGTAGGCTTCTAAATTTTTTTCTGGTATCTCTAAGACTTTGGTTAATTTGAGATTGTCCATTGAAGGGTGTTGGTTTGTTGGGGCTTCACATCCATCCTGCCCCTTTATGTTTCTTATGTTTTTTTCTGTTGAGGCTTGCCCATTGTTTGATTTGGGTGTAAGGTCTGCCCAATGTAAGAGTGTTAGAACTGCCCAATGTAAGGGTGTTAGAAGTCTAGATTCGATTTTGACTAATGAACCAACAGGTCCTCATTAATAATCTAAAACCCCAGAACCACTCAGTCCACTCAGAGACTGATAGAAAGGGATAGAGGAAGGAAAAAAGAGAAGAAATGAAGGAAAAGAAATGAAAAGAGAAAAATCTATATGTAGTACTGATAAAAATAAAAGCGAAAACTCTTTCATGCACAGGGCAGTGCACATTATATAAACAAATCCATAAACCATTCAACTCCCTCAGAGAATGAAAATGAGAAAAAAAGAAGAGAAAAAATATGTGTATGTATCTATGTGTGTAGTGTTGACAAATATGAAAATAAATCAATCTACAGAGCAGTACACATTGTAAAAGCAGAATTGCAAAGCTATTCAAATCTCTTAGAGAACAGAACAGACAAAAAATAACTAAAAACAAGCAAAGCAGAAAAAAATAAAACCAGCTAGCCCTAGTTGATGCAGGCTGTATGAGTGTCACTCAGCTGTTTAAAACATCTGTCTTATATCCAGATGTTGTTGAACAGCTGTCCCACCCCTTCGGATCCTTCTGAGTCTCTGGCTGGCTCCCTACCACCAATTCCCCAAGTATAGCGCCCCTGGTGGCCACTCCATTCCCAGCCTACGCAGGTATATGTATTTCCACATTGGGTGGGTTGGGCTGGATCCCCAGTCTTGCTCCTTCCCACTCCTGTTGCCTAAAGTTCCCAGGTGGATCCTGTCCCTGTTAACGCTGTCTGATCTGCAAATTGTCCCATCAAAGTTAATATTGAGGCCTTTACCCCTGTGTATTAGGCTCCAGACCTCAATTCCTCCATGTAGAAAGGTATTTTTTCCCCATGCTCCCTCACTGTTAGTTTGCGGATCCGGGGCAAGGATTTGTTCGCAGAGTTCCTGCCACGGACTGTGCACTTACCCTCCCTCCGGCCAGTCTGAACGCAGGATACCCACGCCACTCTCTCTGGTGCAACCTGGCTTCGGGGCCCGCTTGCCAACCCCACTCTGTGGTGGGTGCCACCAGTGCTGCACTGGCAGGATGATGGCGTGTCGCCTCTAACTGGTGTGAAGCTTGTGTACCCCCCAGATCTCATGCCATGCTGAACTCTCACCACAGGCTGTGCAAGCAGGTCCACCAACAGGAAGAAAGAAGGTGGGTCTAGTGGCCAGGCCACACTGCGTGTTCACCAGCACTTCTTGGCTTCAGGGGTCACCTGCTGAACTTGTTCTATGGAGTGCGCCATCAGTGCCGCGTTAGGAGGATGATGGCATGTTGTCAGGGCCATGCTCTGGGGGTGGATGTGAGCCCTGGGCTCCTGTGTGGAAATCTCATTGCACTCTGTACACTCAGTGCCCTGTGGGTGGTATGTTAAGGGATCCCTGGCGATCTTTTCTCAGGTGCGTCTCTGGCTTGGACCCCCTCTCTGAACTCCTCTGAACTTCCTCAATGGTCTGTGCAACCCTTGTTGTGCTGGTGGAATCAGTGATATTCTTCTTGCTGCCTGGGCACTGTTGAGGTGGTAATTTTCTATTTCTGTTGGAACAAAGCTCCACGTTTCTGATATCGATCTCACTCCATCCTGCCACGCTGTTTCCTTCTTTTCTTTTCTTTTCTTTTTTTCCTGCAGTTGAAACTTTTTACCTAGTTCCTTATATTTTACCTCTCTCTCTTATCTTTTTTATTTTTTCTTTGCTATTTCTATCTGTTCAGTAGAAAGTCTGAACCACTATTTAAGCTCTCCTGTTTCTTGGGTCTCAGGGTGGGCATTATCAATCTACCATCTTGACCTGCATCTTTCAGATTTCTTCTTGTGCCATGGCTTTTAAAAAATCTTCTGCTTTCCTCTCCCTCTCCCTAACATTAATTTTCTTTTTAGATCTTCTTTTTCTTTTCTTTTACTTAACCCTTGCTGCTTCCTTCTTTCTCTCCTTTCTCTGTCCCCCTCACCTTATATTTCAGGCAATTACTATTTTTACTTTCACCCTAAATAATTCGTAATTTCACAGCTTTCTTTGTATTATTGTAGTGATTTTCCTTTTTTTTTATTATTGGAAATTTTTAATGTACACCTTAATGTGATTCATTCTGACATGCTTTTCATTATGACATTTCCAAATATGCATTTTGATGTACATTATTCATATAGGTTCCCCCTTACCCTCTTGTACGCTTCTACCTGATCCCACCCTCCCCATCAAAGACTTCTCTATCATTTACTTGGTAATATTTTTCTATATGTCCTTGGGTTCCAGTTCTGTTTAAGATAGAAACTTTTCCTGCAATGAACTTTGTTTTTATCTTGTCAGAACTATTGGATGCATTTTCTAGACCATTTATATTGACACCATTCTTAGCTTTTTTTATTTTCCATTTTATTTTGATCCGACCTTTGAATAGAATTTTTCCTTCTTATAATTTTGATTCAGCTCCCACATATGAGTGAGAACATGTAGTGTTTCTCTTTCTGAGCTTGTGTTCGTTCACTTAAAATAATTTTCTCTAATTCCATCGATTTTGCTGAGAATGTACTTATTTCATTTTTCTTGATTGCTGAGTAGTATTCCATTGTATATATGTACCATAGTTTTTTTTTATCCATTCTTCTGTTGAAGGGCACTTTAGTGCTGTATTGAACATGGAGCTGCAGGTGTCTCAGTGGTATGGTGACCCATCTCCCTTTGGGTAAATTCCCAATAGTGTTATAGCTGGGTCATACGGTAGATCTATTTTCAGTTTTTTAAGATACCTCCATATTGATTTCCACAGTGGTTGGACCAATTTACAGCTCCACCAACAATGTAAGTTCTCTTTCCGCCCCAACCTCGCCAGCATTTGTTGTTA